>APFE030614601.1:33269-56914 GCA_000404065.3 Pinus taeda
ACAGCTGGGTTGTAATCCTCTCTTCTACTTCTACTATCAATAAAGTTATTTGAGTTTTCCTCCATATACTTGTGTATTTGTGAATCTTGTATTTGTGAATGCAATTGTATGGTTAACGTACTTCTGATTCTGCATTGTTTACGGTATTATAGATCTCTATGCTTTGATGGTGCTTTGTTGCTTTGCCTCTACAGGTGTTCTTTAAAGCAGGACAAGTGAGAAAGAAGCGACAAGATCTATCAAAGGAGAGAGGAAACAAGCAAGCGGCCAAGCAAAAGATTAAGGTTGGTGCTCTCTGCTTGTCTCTTATCTATCATACATAAAGGAAAACACAAGTTACTTTGAATTGTTTGTTTCTAAGATAGCTACCTGTCTTAGTGGGACTAGCAGATCAAATAGACACTAGTTTTCCTAGAAAAAAATGGCGACTCTGTTGGGGAGTGATTAATTTGTTTGTTTGTTACTGTTGTTTGCTTTATAATCTACAAATGGAGCCTGAAGTTAAGCTAGCTAGCCTTCAAAATGCTTTTGCTATGCAACTGCAAAGTAGATCAACGCCGCTTCAATCAATCTCTTGGTTAGTTTATGAACTGAACATCTGACTCACAAACATCCTAAGAGCCCTTGTGGTAGCTCAATAACCTCATAAGATCATACCCCTATACTTTGTTGTTACTGTCTATCATAACTTAGCTGAAATAATTGAACTTAGCTGCAAATTTTGAGCAAAAACCAAGCTCAGTTTCGTTCCCTGGTTCATCACACTGTCTGTAACTAGCAACCTAGATGCATGGCACCTCCCGTGTGTTGCAGGTGAGATGCATCCTTGTTTCCCTTAAGGACAGGTGCGATGACTGAATGATACTGTTTCCTTCTCTGGAATTTGGTTTTTTATTCTTTGTTTTCAGCTCTATTCAATAGTTTTACTGCTTATGATTAGTATATCATTGCTGAAGCCTTCTTCCTTTACATTATTCAGCCTCCACTGATCAGGAATTGTGGATGTTTTTTATATATTTTTCATCATTTATAGTCCTGTTTTGTCAAGAGTAGCTTAATCAAACTGTCGTCTTTTGATTAAAAAGTGTCATAGCTGTCGTTTTGCGTTAAGAAAAAGAGTGTCGTAAAGTCTTCCTCTTCGAGATAGTTGATTTTACTTTTGTCATTGTATTTGATTTGAATTGTCAATATTTGAAGTGTCGAAAGCATTTTTCCATTTGAAATTGAAAGTTTCGTTTTAGTCTTCCTTTCATTTTGAAAAGAAATTGTTGAAATGTTGCTTTGAAGAAAATAGTTCAAATCTATACTTAGTTTTCCTTTTTGGCATTCTCACATTAATGAAGCAGAAAAACAAATACATGCATGTGCATTTGCATTTAGACTGCATGTGGAAAATGATTTAGGAAAAGTGCATTTAATGTGTGCTCTCTGTGCTCTGTTGAAAGAATCACACTCTTCTTTCCTTAGTAGCTAGGATTTTCATTGCTAAAAGAAAACAAATGACTGTTTATCATTTTAGAATGCATATTTATGAATTTTACATCTACATCACACAGTGAACCTTGAAAGACAAAATTCTAAGAAATATCAACTATAAAATAAACCTCAATGAACATAAAAACCCTTTGGAACCTAACGCACAACATCTAGAAGTCTAGGCTAGAGACATATTCCAACATTGTAAAACATGGTAACTATCGTTTTCATTGAAGGTTGGGTGATTCCTCCTCTTTGATATGACAAGTGCCAGTACAGACTTGTGCTCCCTGTATTGTCGAGTATATATTGGGAGATCACAATAGGTTGATATCCTGTATCCTTAGGAAGCCATGTCTTCCACCCTTTCGATCAAAATACACTGAACACAACATTCGGGGAGATTGACTGCCGTATGTAAAATCCTTGGTAATTTCTCTTTAATTTACACCAAGGTGTATATTGCAGTTTTGCGATTGGTTTGGTAATCCCTCTATCTAGATTTCCAGAGTAGTCACTTTCGTTCCTAAAGAAAAGGTCCATCTGAGCGCTTGTCACTTCAGGCTCATTAAAAATCGAAGGCGACTAGAGTCACCTTTAGCTTTTTCTTGACTCTTAAAAATTGAAAAAGCAAGTTGTGTCAAAGCGTCATAAAATTTATTTACTTCGGTATAACATTTTCCCCTTTTAAATTTTGAGTTGATCAAGCAATCCGAAATTGTGGAGGAAATTCAATCCGAACCCCATTGTTCACAGAGACTAGTGAGTCAACTGTCTTTGAGTCTGGAAGCAAAACCATTCCGGGCAAAATGGTCTCGTTTAACTAGGTTGAAATCTCCTGGTTTATTTGAAGCTTGTGTTTCAACATCATCAGAGACTCCAGTTACTCCGATTATTTCTGGTACATCTACCTTTACAGAAGAAGTTTCGCAATTACAAGAGGACATTAAAATTGATCCTAGTGTAACGGTAAACACTTCTATAGCTAAACTAGCTCCATCTAGGGCTGATTCAGAAGGTGTCACCCCTCCAGTATTTGTCGCTACAAAAACTATACCTTCTTCGACACCATAAATATTTTACGGACCTGATGGTCTACCTCTTCCACTTGGACTGATTTCTATAGAAGAGATTGTAGAGGATCTTCCATCCAGTACCCCATTGCATTTTGGAACTAGGATCCACCTATATGCTTCTACTACAGAAGTTATTTCTTTTAATCACCCTTCATCACAAGTTCCTGTCAAATCGCTAGGAAGTCTTTTGGATAGACTAAATATATCTGAACAACCATCAACATCTAGGACTGTGTCATCTGATATAGTAGCAGTAGAGCCTCCTACTGCTACTTTGACAATGTTCGTTGGTATACCATCTGTCCCAACTAGTTCTCAACCGCTAGATGGAGTCCACCCAGGGACTGTTTTGATAGCATGGTCTGTTCCTATTTGTTCATCCGGAATCTTATCTGGAATTTCTTATGTTGAGACTCAACAAATTGATCCTTCACATCAGTATCAATTTGGGTAGTCTAGTCTCCAAAGACCAATTTATCCTTTGAACACTAGATTTCCACCATATGGAGGGCGGTATGCTTTTTCATTGTTCCCTCCGGGAGAACAACCATATGAGAGTTCACAACAAAATTCAGGTCAAACTGGAATTACATCCAGTGGTTGGGTACCAATACTACCTCAATAGCCAAGAGTTGTATATTCAATGCAACCAAATCAACCTATGTTGAACATTCCCACTACACCTGCTACTGTGACGGTGTCGCAAGTACAAGCGCTACCTGTTGTATGTAAACCTCAAGTCTCTCAGGTCGTAATACAACAACCTCTTGTCTCCATGGCTCAATCACAACCTCAGTTTAATGCCTCCTTAATTGGAGTGACTCAGGCTCAAACGGGTACTATCACCCCTCGTCTTGGTCAAATATCCAGTATTGGACAACAGCAAATGTTCCAACAACGATGGCTGGTATAATATCAACAACCACAATTCCAACAACCTTATCGAGGACCTGAGCAAAAAAGCTTTGCAGGTAATGGGCAATCATATTTTCAAAACAGTTACCAACAGTCATATTATAATGTTTATGCCCATCAACCTTACCAAAGTTATTATCATCAGATACATTATGCTGGTATGCAAAGACCTACTGCTTAGGCAATCCCATCTTATCTTGGGTATGCTTCACCAAACTTGAATTAATAGTTGCCTTTTGTAGCAACTTTAGAATTACCGGATCTGAACCAGCTGACAAATGATCTAATTGCTTATGCCCCTTGGTGGCCAGCGATTCCTCATAAACTTCCCTCTGATATTCCTAAATTTAATGGAAATCTGGGTGAAGACCCATCGAATCACGTAATGAATTTTTGTTTGTGGTGTTCATATAACACCCTAAATGATGATTCAATTAGGCTTCGCCTTTTTCAACGAATGCTAACTGGTCTGGAAGTGAAATGGTACATCGAAATTCCTAGAGCTTCATTAGATAACTTCAACACCCTCGCCACTACCTTTTTGACCCACTTTTAGCCACCCATAAGGTACAAAACAGGAACAGAGCTCCTTACCAATTTTAAACAGACAAACACTCACATATCTGATCATATTCATGAATGGTGATGTCATCGTCGCATGGTAAAGACATATGTTCCTGATCAACTTCTAGCTAAGTGGTTTATTAAGTCATTATTACTTTCTATTATAGAAGATGTGGCCAAGGGAGGAGTTGTCACTGAAGAGAAAGTCATTGCTCGTGCATAATATCTAGACTTGATCTATACTCAGTCTGGCACACTCTATGACAAAATTCTTGATGCTCCTAGACCATAATTTTCTGTTCCTTCCCCTCCTAAATCAAACAAGGACTCTCATGCCGATGATGGCATGATTGGCAAATCAAGTACGCAAACCGCAAAGGCTCCATCTGGTAAAGCACTTGCAGTTTCTAGTAAAAAAGAAAATGGCAAACTTCTTGCCTTGGAGGTTAATGCCATGTCATCGGACAAAGGAAAAGAACTGAAGCAACTACGGGGAAAGAAGAAAAGGAAAAACAAAAAGAAGAAACAGGAAGATTCAACTCCTGAGAAACCTTCTGGAAACCCCACTGGGTGAAAGAAACCTAATCAACCATGTTTCATATGTGATGAGGACCATTATACGAGAGATTGTCCACATCGAGATGAGGTCATGAAGTTTTTGAAGACTTCAAGTACCTCGGCGGTATTGACTGGTCTGTTTCCAAACCTGGAAACCAATCTGGTTGCTATCGATCATGCTTCCCCATCCCAAGTGCTTATGTTGTCCATTTCAAAACAAAAAAATGATGCTTTGATATTGACGAGGAATAAAGATTATGGGAATCCATAGATGTCCAACAATAAGGCTACATATCAACCTAGTAGTTCGACAACAACTTCGTTAGAAGTTGTGCCACCCATCATTCCTGAACTAACAATAAAGACACCAAAGGGAGTAGTACATAAATTGACATTTAGTCCTCCTGCTCGAGTAGCACAAAATTATAATATAGTAGAGGATTTGGCTCAATCACGATCCGCTATGTCGACACTTGAAGTACTGCAAAATTGCCCCTCCCAAAAGCAAGCTTTATTATTAGCAATCGGTGGGATTGACCCAACAGATTCCAATATTGTGGCCTTTAACCACAAAGGATATGAACCTTGGTTACTGGCCCAACTCGCTTTCCTTATATAGGTAAAAGCCCTCAACAAAACTATCCATCGAACAATCATTGATGAGGGGGAATCTACTTGTATTATGTTAATGAGTTGCTAGAAAACTTTAGGCTCACTACCCTTGTCGCAATCATCAACAACATTAAAAGCGTTCGATGGAAGAACATACATTCCGTATGGGATTTTAAGTAACTTGTAAGTTGAACTGGGGGGCAAGATAGTAGAAATTGAAGTCGAAGTTATCGATGGAAATCTTGACTACAATATCTTACTGGGAAGGCCCTAGATTTATGCTATGGCCGCTGTTGTGTCAACATATTTTAGAAAGATTGCATTTCCCTTCCAAGGCGGAATTACAATCGTTGACCAACTAACCTTTTTCCCAAACAATTCACAAGCTACGGGAAGCATTTCAATGATCCATGGAAGCTCTCAATCGCTTCAAAATGTCAGAATAGGCCTCCTAAAAGACCCAGCCTTGATGGGTACGTCTACCCTCCCGCCTCCGAGTAATCTGGCGGAAGTGGCCATGGTGGAAACCTGTAATATGGTATCTTCTACATCAGCAAAGATTAAGAAGATTTCCGAACATTTTGTTAGCATGGATCATCACCAGGTATTGCCTCCAAGCCCCATAGAAATTTTGTAGCAATCAATTTTCTTAGCTTGGGAAGTAAACCCAAATCAACACTCATCAAGTGTTTGGATAGATAGGTCTCTAGAATATGGCACCTCTTCAGATCCTTGGTCACGTATACATTCTACAGATGAAGGAATCATTCAGTCAATGATGATGGGAGAGGCACCATGGGAAGATTACCACCATCATTCCCATCTTCAAGATAACGACGAAGATTATTCCAGCGACCTTAATCACCCTTCAGTTTTTGATTTTTTATCAAATACTATAAATACGGTGGATTCCGAGTGAAATCTCTCCAATATTGAAGAAATTATCACCATAAATATCTCGACCAATCCTAATGTTGTAGAGAATAGTCATGCTAACAAATCTTGTTCTTCTTTAGAACTGGAAATATACTCCGCTCTCTTTCGCAAATTCAGAGATGTCTTTGCATGGTCATATGAGGAAATTCCAGACATTGACTTGAGCATCATTGAACATGAAATCAAGATGTATCTGGATGTCAAACCAGTAAGACAGCGGCTTTGACAAGTTCACCCGAAGAAAGCCGCTGCAAAAGTTGAAAAACTTTTACATGCTAGTTTCATTTACACTGTTCCTCTAACTGATTGGGTATCGAATATTGTTCCTGTCATGAAAAAGTAAGGAATGATTAGAGTGTGCGTTGATTACAGGGATGTAAATCAAGCTTTTCCAAAGGACAACTACCCTACACCCTTCACCGACCAGATAATTGATGAATGCGCTAGATGCATAATCTTTTCATTCATGGAAGGATTTTTCGGATACAATCAAATAAAAATCCGCCCACAGGACCAGTTGAAGACTACATTTATATGTTTGTGGGGCACATTTGCATACTGTAAACTACCTTTTAGTTTAAAGAATGCAGGGGAAAATTTTTAGAGGGCAATGAACTACGCCTTCCACGACATCAAACACATCATTCAACCATATCTCAACGATCTATCAGCTCATTTGCGAAAGCGGATTGATCATCCACAACATTTGAGAGCTATATTTCTACATTGCCGACACTACAAAATATGACTCAATCCACACAAGTGTGTGTTTTGTGTCAGTTCTGGTCATTTACTTGGTTTCGTAGTTTCTAAGGATGGAATTCGACTCAAACCATGTAAGGTTCAAGCAATCATCGACATGCCTCCACCTTCAAATTTGCTTTAGATTTAGAAACTCCAAGGGAAAGAAAACTTTCTAAGGAGGTTCATTCCAAATTATGTCAAACTTGCTAAAGGTTATACGCGTGTTTTGAAAAAAGAAGTTCCCTTCAACTGGGATCAGGTTGTGCATTCTTCCTTTGATTATTTAAAGGAATCCCTAATAAAAGCATCATTAATGTACGCTCTTGACTATCAAAAAGAATTTAACCTGTATCTAGCCGTAGTAGATACAACCATCGCAATGGTTTTAGTACAAGAAGAAAATGGAATTGAACATCCTGTCTATTATTTAAGTCGAAACTTAAATGATACAGAAAGAAAGTATTCCTATGTTGAAAAGATGGTTCTAGCAGCTATTCAAGAAGTACAGAGATTTAGACTCTATATCCTCTTTTGCAAAACTACCATTTTGTTAGATTGCAACCCTATGACTTACATTCTGTCACATCAATTACTAGGGGGAAAATATTCAAAATGGATAACCATTTTGCAAGAGTTTGATATGGAATTCACAAAATCCAAATCAAAGAAATCTCTAGTTTTTGCTGAGTTACTATGCGACCTCCAATCTTCATGTAACGATTCAACATCTAAAGCATCAATCATGGATGAATCTTTGTTTCTGATATCGTCAAGCAATCCGTGGTATGGAGATATACTGGTCTATCTCCAAACCCAAACATATAGTCCTAATACCTCTCACTCTGAACAACAACGTACTCGATACCAAGCCAAAGACTACATGATCGTCGATGATACACTTTACCGTCGAGGTATCGATACAGTTCTACGAAGGTGCCTCACGCATGAGGAGGCCAAAAAAGTCCTGAATGATTATCATTCAGGTGCGTGTGGGGGACATCAATCTGGGTACGTTATGGCACAAAAGATCTTACAAATTCAAAGATTTCATAATCACGGTAAGAAGTTTCCATGCTTGTCAGATTTTTGACCGCAAAACGAGATTACCACCGACACTGCTAGATCCAGTAGTTGCTATAGGTCCATTCGCTAAATGAGGTATAGATTTCATGACATGTAACCCCACCTCGGTTGGGGAGCATGAGTATATCATAGTCGTAGTTGACTATTTTACAAAATGGGCCGAGGCGATGCCTACATTAAACAACAGTAGTGAAATGGCTGATTTTTTCTTTTTCAATCATGTAGTCTCTAGATTCAGTGTTCCACAGGCTATAGTCACAAAACATGGATCATATTTTCACAATCACATGATGGTTGAAAAAGCTACCAAATTAGGACTGTCCCACAACAGTTCTACTCCATATTATCCACAAGCTAACAGAAACGTTGAGGCCATCAACAAAGTCCTAAAGCACATGGTGCAAAGGATGATTGGAGTCCACAAATGGAATTGGCACTTAATCTTGTACTTAGCTTTGTCGGCATATAGGACATCGGTGAGAAATGCGACAGGATTTACACCCTTTTAGTTGGTGTATGGCCTGGAAGTAGTCTTACCGATTCAGTGTGAAATTTTATCTCTCAAGCTTGCAATCAATCTACTTTCCGAAACTTCGGAGGAAGAGGCTCGTTTCTTGGAACTAGTCCAATTGGATGAAACCTGTTGTGATGCCGCTTTGGCTAAGAAATGTGTCAAAGTGCAATTTGACAAAAATGTGACTTGGTCTTGCTTTACGATCAGGACTCTAATAAATTGGGAGCAGGTAAGTTCGAACCATTGTGGATGGGCCCCTACATTGTTAAAAGAGTATTAGAAAAAGAATCCTATGAGCTAGTAGATTACGATGGGATTCTACTGTCGCAACCCTAGAACGGGTTGTATCTTAAGCATCACTATGCTTGATTAAGTGTAGTGATCTCTTTATATGCTTTTGTTATGTTTTTGTTTTTTTCAAGAGTTATCATTTTGGTTAGGTAATCCACTTCTTAGTTGTTGAAAATGTCAGAATTATTGGAATCATTCATTGGATACACCAACATAGCTAATCGTAGTACGCAGAACCTATCTTCTGTAGCCTGGGCCATTTTTTATCCAAGCGACGGGTTGGTGAGTTTTAGAGGGATATGTATTGGTCGATCAATGAACAACATCACTGAGTATAGCATGTCGATGGAGCTTCTCTCTGATGCCATCACACATGGCATACGCTGACTTGTTGTTAGGCTAGATTCATAACTTGTCATCCTACAACTTACTGGCATCTATTCCATTCAGAATCCAGCTATCTATCGTATGTTCCTAAGGGTCAGGATTTTGGAAAGGCAGTTTGATTCTATTCAATATCAACACATTTCCAGAAACTTAAACACATTAATTGATTCATTAGAAAATTATGTGTTAGATAGACATTTGCAGCATTTATAAAGAAAAAAGCATTTCAATTAACATTTGCATTAGGATCACATAACTTAACCAAAATAAAGCTCCAAAAATAAAAAATATATATAGCTATTTATAGTTTTTACAAAATGTTCTGTGTCCAGGACAAAATCAGTCATATGACCCAAAAAATCAAAAATGCAGAAAAGCACCCTAAACTAATGGTGTTGGTGATAGTAAGTCACTGCATGTGCGATCATATGTAGGAGCCTAGTCCATTGACTCGGCACGCCAGTGGTATGGCACTGTAATCTCAGAGGTAACTCGTCGGTCCTCACATCCTGAATACCAAGGGTGAGACCCTCGATCTGATCCTGCAATACTGTAAGGGTCTTTGCTATGTCTAGATCGCAAAGGACAACCCTCCCTACAACCTCTCCTATTGAAACAGCAGCTGCTGCTAGTCGCACTGGCCCAAAATCTACACATATATGAGTTTGATTAGTCTTGATAACATTTAAAAAGCACAAGATCATTAAAAGCAATAAACAAATATATGGTCAGATCATTTTACCCAAAACACCCCACTGTTCACTAGCCGATAGCACCAAATCTGGGTCACCTCGGAAATCCAACCCAACATCTGCACATATATGATTTTGATTAGTCTTGATAACATTTAAAAAACACAAGAACATTATAAAAGCAATAAACAAAGAAATGGCCAGATCATTTTACCCAAAACACCCCACTGCTCACCAGCCGATAGCACCAAATCTAGGTCACCTCAGAAATCCATCCCAATGTATGGATACTCAGCGCAGACCATCTCCTAACAGTTGAACCACTCAAAGAAGGCATCAGAGAATGAAATTTGTGACTGGCCATGATGTCAACCCATCTCTGTATTTGTGGTTCCCTCAGTGCTGGCAATCCTAGTGAAATGTACTGTGGTTACATCAGTGGAATCCTCTCCAAGGCGAAAGCAGTCAGAATGGAACCATAACCAAAGTTCTTGGATCTTCCATTCTTCACCTTGGAAATTTGTTCTTTTATAACCAGAAGTATTGCCTCACACCAGTTGAATACCTTTGGTTCCAGGCATTCCAAGGTGTACTACATATTCGATCTGTTGGCCAAATGAAGAGCCATGCTACCAGCCAATCTAGCAAAGGTGAATAAAATAGTCCTCTAAGACTGGTCAGTGACATCTTGAATACTGATCTTGCCATCCTTGCTCAGCTGAGATCCATCTCTACAAAACTGGCGAATATAATCCCTCATGGATTCACCCCCACGGGCAGAATCCTGATAGTGAGAGAGGGGCACCACGACTCGATAACCCAGTCAAAAAGTAGATATCCTCAATTGTCAAAGGAATGGATTTGCCTCTAATTTGGAACACCCGGTTGATCGGATCCCATGCATCGAGAAGATATTGCAACAAATTGATTTGTTGCCTCATGCTGGATATGAGGAAGAATTTGAGCAAGCCACAATTTCTCAATGCATCAATCAGGTCCTCTTCTTCATGCTCACGTTCATGCCATGTAATTTCCATCTTGATCTAATGAATCTCTAAAACACAAAAAAAAGCTGAACTATGATCCTGATTTGAACAAAAACATGCAAACATTTCATGAAAAACACTGCACAAACTTTCCCTTCTATGCCCATCGCACCCTACCTGTGTACAGGGTTAGATGCATACTGACTGGCCAATGGCCAGCTAAGTATGCATCGCACTTTTCAATGCAGACTAGGTGCAATGGGGAGAGAACGAATTCTTCAAACCCCTGGGGCCCAGAAGAACAAGAAAACTTGCTCAGAATCTGAAAAGGATGGAATGCAATTGAAGAGCTCAGGGTTAGCTCCTACATGGTCCTGACAGCGCGGAAGATAGTCCACTAGATCTCCCAAAGTCAGCTGATGAAATTTTAGTGGGAAAACACCTCCACAGCTCCAACAATCCAAAATTTGAATGAAATGGTCAAATGAGAGGTAAAACTACTTTTATGTCACTATTCACGTAATTCATGTAAAATGTTAGTTTTTAACTTATTTTTTAGGCATGTATTTGTATTTCTAATCAATTTGATGGAGTAATTGAACAGGTTGTATGATCGTCAAAAGAATATAGTGTTAATGGTGAATTGAAATGGTGAATTGAACATCTCTAACTATTAAAGTGAGCAATGTTTCCGCAAAGTTCAAGCTCGTTAAAAAGTAAACCTAGCAATGAGAAATGTTACCACAGGGTTCAAGCTTGTTAAAAAACAAACCCGCCACTGAGCATAGTTTCTAAAGATTCAAGCTCATTAAAAAATGAATGCACCCTCTGTAAATAACCTTCATGATTGCCTTGCTATCAGCCTTTTGAGCCTTGGTGGTGTTCTCATCATAACCCCCATTCTTTTGGCTGATCATATGCTTCGACTTGATTGTTTACCCTTTTGAGGAACAACTCCGATGAGTGATTTTGTTAGCTACCCTCTTTACAATGTCGTGTTTGAGAAGTTCCAAACTTACCTAGAACTAGTTGTTACCTGGAAACATCACTCGTTCCTCAAAGACGAGTCTCTTTTAAGCTCTTTTTAGACTCATAAAAAATGAAAAGATTGTCAAGCTACTAACCTTTCTAGCTCGCTAAAGTAAGGGGAAGCACGATCCCTCCTCTACGTTTTAATCTTTTTTGACCTGAGGGATCATTCCACAAAAATATCGAGCGCTTGTCTTTTTCGGCTCGCTAAAACTATCGAAAAGTCATCCCTTTTGTATTATTTTATACTTTTTCAGACTTAAGGGATTATGCCATGAAAAAGGACTGCTGGAGTTTCCTTTTCATCCCTTTTGAAACTCTCTAAACAAGAAAAGGACCGAGTTATCTTTGTCGTTAAACTCGTTAAAACAATAGCGACAAACTTGTCCATCCGGACAAGAGCGAGTTTCACTGTCGCTAGGCTCTCTAAAACATAGTGATAGGTTTGCCTGAAGGGAAAATTATAGAACAAGAATATGTTATCCTCCTCAAACTTAACAAAAATAAAGAGTTACTGGTCAGCAATGACTCAGGAAAAAGGGAAGAAAACTTGAAGAACTTCATTGGTAGCAGGTCACTCTTGAACATGAAACTTCACTCCATCACCATGATTGAGTTGGGTTGGGTTATTCCATTCACCGGTCACATCACCATTGGTCCTCCCTACGATCCATTTTTAGGGTTAATGCTACCAATCCATTTCATTGTCACTGATATGTTCAAAAGAAGTCATTCAGAGAATTCACCAACCCAGCTAATGCCTCATCCACTGCAATACCTCCACTCTCCATTTTTCATGACCGCTATTCCTAAACCTTGTATCATCGGATCGTTTTCACCTCCAGAAAATCATTTTCTTCATTTTGTGTCGTAGATGTGGGATTCATTAAGGCCCTCCTAAGATGGGTCACTTCTTGTCAACATTATCTCATTATCCAAGAAGTTGACTTAGGAACAACCCTTTCAGTACTTTGAAGCTTGCATGACTCAATGGCAAGTTTCTCACTTCTGGTGATAGGTTTACATCAATGGCCTTCGACCGTAAGATTTTACGTGGTGTTCGACATCGACTCATATATTCACATCACATGAATTGTACTATAGTACCTTGAGGGTCATTATCATTTTCAGTGATTCCTCTCGCACCTGTTAACAGCTTACATCATTGGCTGGTAATCAGGTGATGTCTTTCCATGTTCGACTTCAGAACATCTTTTCACATGGATCGACTTGTACATCAGGCGAAGATTGAACGAGTTTGAAGACCCTATATCTAGTTTCATCCATCAGGGTTGTGATATATTTAGGAAAAGAAAGACATCAAATGTACGCCATAGCTGCACAGATGATCATCGAAGCTAAGGGATGATGGCTCTATAAGAATCACTAGTCTACAATAGCAGACGATTGTCTGTCCTATGTACATGAAAATGAATTTATAAAGCTGAGCATGGGAATGCCTGCGTCAGCTAGATCATGAAAATAATATGAAGATCGTCTGTCCTATGTACATGAAAATGAATTTATAAAGCTGAGCATCAGAATGCCTGCCTCAGCTAGATCATGAAAATAATATGAAGATACTGTATTGTATTGTATCTTATTATAGGTCACCTTCTAGCTCGAAAAACCTCGGATCCTCATGATAAAGCATTTCACTCGACATTAGAAGATTTACGACCTCATGCTTTAGGGGGCAACTCTTATAGACATATTTGGGCACTTTAACCCCAAACACATATGTCGATAAAACAAGGGCTATTAAACCGCTAAAAGTGTTGCTTCACACCCTAAAGGATCATGGTCAACTGATTATATCATTTCCCAGAAGTTCCATCTGAAAAACTACTTAGAACTATGCAAAACTTGCCCATACAGATTACTCCATGCTTCTGGTGCAATGCATACTGGTTGCTACACTGGCCAGGTGCGATGCATACTGAAAGAGCCTTCTGTGGGGTGTGATGGGTGAGAGTAGACAATGGAAGAGACAGTTTGCTAAGTGGAAACCCAGAGAATCTTCTAGAAACTTCTCATATGACACTTGCCTCTCTGAATTCGCCCAGGGATGAGTATGAGATCATGAAATCTCCAAGTGGAACCAAGAACTATCAATGAAATGACACTAGTCAAAAACCTAGAAGCTGACTCACCCCTCTACAAATATCTATAAATGGATCCCTCATCTAAGAGATCTAAAGGCTGGAATTTTTTAATATGTAAGGAAGTGTTGTTGGTTTCTCTTTGAGACATTATATTGTTTGGTGATTTTGCTGTTCATGAGGTGAAGAGGGATTTCATGTTGGGAGGATGATGCTGGATTAGACAGCTGGGTTGTAATTATCTCTTCTACCTCTACTATCAATAAAGTTATTTGAGTTTTCCTCCATACACTTGTGTATTTGTGAATGCAATTGTATGGTTAATGTACTTCTGATTCTACATTGTTTATGGTATTATAGATCTCTATGCTTTGATGGTTTTTTGTTGCTTTGCCTCTATAGGTGTTCTTTAATGTGAGACAAATGAGAAAGGAGTGACAAGCTCTATCAAAGGAAAGAGGAAACAAGCAAGGAGCCAAGCGAAAGATTAAGGTTGGTGCTCTCTGCTTCTCTCTTATCTATCATACATCAAGGAAAACACAAGTTACTTTGAATTGTTTGTTTCTAAGATAGCTACCCGTCTTAGTGGGATTAGCAGATCAAATAGACACTAGTTTTCCCGGAAACATTTCTCATTGGCCATGGCTTGAGCTCTAGTTTCTACCATACACAGATCTAGGTCACTTGTTGTCACTGTGAAAAAATTTGGACTTGTCAAAAATTGAAGCTAACAAGTGAATGGTACCACCTCACTCAGCTCGTTGTCCTGATTCTTATGGGCTAAGTCTCTTATAAGCATCTTGGGAGGAGTTTTAATTCCTGCTTATCAATATTGCAGTGGCCAATTTCCAGAAAAGTTAATCCTGCCCAATGTCCTGCGAGAATTTCCCTAAGGTTTAGGAGCCAAAAGTCTCCCGTACAATTGGTAAGATCTATCTGTGAAACCCTCAACTGCTGAATGTCAGTTTGATTGTGGTGGCGATAGAACCCTAGCTGCTAGATCTGAATGGTACTGTGGTGGTAGACCCTAAACTCATTGATCTAATCGTTGCGGTGGTGAAAAAACCTTAATTGCTAGATTTGATTTGGAAAAATAGATAATGGGTGATCTTAAGAGAGACGAGGGAACTATGGTCTCAAGGAGTGTTAGGTGCTATAGATCACAATATACATAAGGGTCCAACAATAGTCCTCGACCCAATCTTTCAGGGTACTAACTAAGGAGGATCAATCATACCCTTAGTCGTACTACCTGACTACCCTATCATACAAGCGAGTAATCTCCCCGATTACTATTCTCGGCATACTGTAGCAGCAAGACAACTGACAGTTTATCTACAGTGAGGTTTTCGGTGAGCCTAGGGGGCTTCCGATATACCCAGAGGGTACGTGGAAGACAGTTTGTGCGCAGTTCTGTCTAATGCACTACTACTCGAAGGGGTACCCATAGGGGTTACAAGGGAGTCCAATAAGCGCGACCACCTCTTGTATTTACTGCATGCATGCCTCCCCAAAATCACAGGTTTATGCGCTTAACGACATATCCTGTGGTTTAAAGACGTCGAAACACGTCTCTAGCAAATTTTTTTTTTTGCTAAAAATGGAGATACCACGAGCCCTGGGAAGTGCTCTGATACCAGTTGTTATGCTCTTGACCTCCAAGAAGATGCCAGAATACCAAATATACGAAGAAATACAACCCAGAACACAGAACAAAATGAGAAATAACAACATGTATTTTATTATTCAGAGATGAAAGCAATGTTCACTTGCCTCTTCTAGGGGGAAACCTCTGATAGAGCAGGGCTCAATTACAAAATAAGACAAGACACTTCTTAATGGGGAGTCCCTATCCTTTATATACGATTCATACATGCAATACCATGAGTTAGTACCATGGTGCTCTAATACCATGGCACGTTTGCAACTAACTGTGGTCCCTTTCTTTAAATGTGGGTCAACGACTTACAATTATTAATATGGGATTTATTGACTCTTTAACTAACTATAACTATGACTTAACCCTATTACATAGACAAGGGGGTTAGGTTTGGACCCTAACAGTGCTTTTAAAACTTTATGGATGGTTTGAGCAAGTTCATTGTTTCTTCGGATGCCTCGGTTTTGCATACAAGCCCTATAAAGTTATTTTAAAAATGCACACACCAATGAACAAACAACTTAAAAAATGGTCACAGAAAATGTCTTGGTTTTTCATTTAGAATTTTAGATGTAGTGTGTGGCAAGTCCATGAAAATTTTCATCATGAGGAACTACAGAGCTTGGAATTTGATTACCAAGAAGATGGGAGAGTTGGAAGAGATGGGTTGCTAACTGATTGTTCTTTATATGTTGACATGAAAATACTCCCTTCCCTATTTTTGAGTAAAAAGAATGCAAAAAAGACATAGAATGCACTTAATACGTTGTCAATGTTTCAGATATGGTGTTTCTACCACATCTTGTAGAATCAATATTCTTGTATAGTACTTTAAAGAGATTTGATTTAGAAAAAAATATGTATTATTCTCTATTACATGGAAATTGCTCCCTAGAGGTGGGAAACCCATTCCATTGGTTTACGCACTCTCGGAAGCTTTGGAACCGTATGTGAACGTTCCCTTTTCAGTGGGAGCTGTAATGGGAGCTTGGGAAAGTTTCGAGAGCTTTGAACACTATTTTTTTGGAGTTCCATCATTCCCTGGGGTTGGGGAATAAAAATCCTGACAAATATGTTGAACTACCCACAAAACATGAGCCTTTGTTAAAACCTCCTGATGAAGAAAGGCCAAAGACATCCTTAACACCGATATCCTTAATTGAGGAACTCGAGCAATCTCTTGATGAGTTAAGGAAGTGTGTGACACCTCAATGTAAGGGCGATATCTGAGATGTCATGCCAATGAGTATTTATTTTTCCGTTTATGTATATATATCACAGAAGATTGTGTGCATATTGTATGTTGCAATCAATGCTAACCATTAGAGTTGCTTTACTTTTTCTCTTAAGAATAACTAGAGAAACATAGGTAAAATTATTCCTTTGTATTTTTAAGGCAGATTTTTTCAAAGACTTGTCATGTGTCAGAGAACTCATAATGAACCTAAATTTTTAATATTTTATATATATAGAAGGGAGAGACTCATGGAGAGAGACACCCAGAGAATATATTTATATATAAGAGAGATTATAATTTATATATTTAAATTGATTTAATATTTAAATAATTTGTTTAAATTAATTTTGATTATTAATAATTAATAATTAAAAATATAATTTTGATTTTTTTATTATATAATATTACCACTCCCGATTAGCTGTTTCTTGTAAAATTTGGGGAAACCTCTAGCTGTTCTGGACACCCGTACCCAATTCCCAAGGTTCCCACATTCCACAAACTCATGCAAAATAGGTATTGTGTAATGTTTTCTTTAATGGGCCACTGAATTGTGAAAATTTGAGCTAGGAATAGACCGTGGTGGAAAGGATTTGGACATATGTTACACGATATTGAATTTATTTGAGGTATTGACAATGATGTAGTGCAAATTCAATGGAGAGTTCTCATGGTCAGGTACCTATGGCCTACAACTCTTGGTCTAGAATTTCTGAAATTTGCAGTAGCTAGGAAAGCTTAGATGGAGTACATATTTTGAATTTGTTTCCTAAAGGAGATATGCTCTAGGTAATGAAAATACCAGAATTTAGCATTCCAAAGAAGCCGTGAATGGGGAAGGAGCTGGGCAGACCTAAAAATTTGTTAGCAACACCTAAAAGGTGCCAATAAAATCAATGACCATAATGTCTCATCTTCAGATCCAATTGTTTTTAGGTGGTGTGAAATGTTAGGAAGATAAGAAGGACACCCCTACAAAGAAGTTTAATAAAACCACTTATCTCCAGATAGTCAATGGACATGCATTCCGGTAGGTCTCCAACATTTTTTGCAAACCGCCGGAGTATATCTTAGGAAGTGGTATCTTGTCTTACAAAACCACAAGTGATTTACATATGGATGAAGAAAGTTGGGGCCAACTTTTCCTTTTGTCCAAATTCAAGCATCATTATAAATTATGATGATTCAAAAGTCAAAAGTATGTTAAAATCTAGTTGTTTGATCAATAAAGTGGGTAACATAATTTAAACTGTATATGTTACATATATAATATTAAATTTCATAATTGTGCTATTTTAAAAATGTTCATTAATATTATATATTTTATTTTATATAGTATTAAAATTTCAAAGTATTAATATCCCAAATGAGCCCACCTATTCATTATTAGTAAAAGTTAGTTTTATAATTGTTGAAAATTACTTTTGTAACCAATTCAAGAACCATTAGTCTGAAGAGAGGGATAGAAGTATGAGAATTAAATTTTGTATAGATTGAGATTTTGCAAGTCAAGAGACCAATGTAATGAGAAAATTTCTTGGAAATTGAAGAATAAAAAAAAAAATATTCTTATTCTTGGGGTAAATTGCAACATTGTGTTCTTTTTGTATTTGTCATTATGTTTTCTTTTACTTGTATGAGTGTAAAGTATCAACATAATTTTTTTTCCAGTTTTAATGATGAATTGACTTTTAAAATTTACTCATTTTATGATTTAAAATGTCTTAATGGGAGTTCCACCCTACCAAAAATTCCTTCATATTTCTAGTCCTTTCACCATTCTTTCTATAGGTTTTACGTTCATATTCTTAAATTCCTAAGCTATAAAATAATGTCCCTCTTCATATTTCTTTTAGCCATCTCTTTAATTTAAATGTTGAAACCTCCATTTGTCTCATCTAATCTAGTTTTTAAAGATAGGTTTTTGAACTAGATTATTCATTGCAACTCTCATGGTCTCTTTCTCTGACCATCCATTTAAAAGTTTTTATTAATTTTTAGTAGATGTCTTGGGAACTCTTTCCTTTGCATCTATGAATTGTATCTAGGGAGACAACATCAATTGGTGTGGTTTTCAGGGATGAAATTGAAATTTTTTCCTTGGAAATTGAAAATTTCAACAACTAATTTTGAAGGAGAAAAAATCAGTGCTTGGTTGTAAATCCTTACCAACTCCTTTCATCTTTGCCATTTAATTTTCAGGGTTTTAAAATTGAAGTTCCTTCATTCATAGATAACAAATTTTATCCACTCGATTTCTCTTTTCTTGATAGTTATCCTCATCATGTACCTGCATTTCATGTGTGAAATGAGTATCTACCAAGATTCAACAGAGATGCAAATGAAAGTACAACTCATCATCTTTAGGATTTACATGAATGTATGGAGCAACATGGGATCATACATGAAGACATTTTGATGAAAATATTTTTCTATTCCATGATGCATGTGATTGGTACAAAACTCTACCCAGTTCAAGCATTTTTTCTTTGAAAAAAAATCATACATCATTCAACTTTATTGGCAAGACCTTATATTCGCAAGAGTTTCTTTCTGAAGACTTTTGTGAATATTATGATTTTGAAAACACTTTCAAAGCTCATGATAATCTTGTTGAAGAAATTGATTAGAACAAACATTAAGAATTTTTGTTGAATGCTGATAATATATTAAGCACTCAAGGGGATCAGAGCTAAGAAGTTTTTGAATGCAAGAAAAAATATTTTTCGGAAAAGGGTTTTGGGCAGTTGAAAGGAGATTTTTCTTTAGAAACCCTACAAAAAGAAGATTTATAAGCATGTTAAAATTAACCAAGAGAACACTCAATATGACAAAATTTCAGACTTGCAACAAAAAACACCCCTTAATAGTGAGCAAAACACACAAATTATTGCGCTGCAAATAAATCCTCATAGATCTTATCTTGTTCATTTTGAAGGAGACTTTTTTTTGAATCTTATGATTCATAACAAGAACAAGCTATGAGTACATGTCAAACAGAACCACAAGAAAAGACTGAGGCTCCTCCTTCAAAGGTAAACAACTAATAAAATGATGACTTGTACTCTACTTTAAAAAAATATCAGTTTGTTGCAGAGGACTTGAAGTTCAAGAATAAAAAAATAATGATGATTGTATTATAAAAGAAGATATCTCCGTGTCGCCCAAAGAATTATTGATGAAATTTTTTCATAACATACATCAACCAATTGTTATAGAATTCAAAGAAAATGAAGCTATTGATAAAGTTGATTTATTTTCTAATGTACTTTACCATATTGTAGCAAATTATATGGAAGACATGAGCAGTCTAAGAATAAAATAATTTCTACCGGAAATCTTTTTTGTTTTGTTTTTGTTTTGTTTTGGTTTTTTTTGTTTTGTTTTGTTTTGTTTTGTTTTGTTTTTTTTGTTTTGTTTTGTTTTGTTTTGGTTTGTTTATTTATTTGTTTTTGTTTGTTTGTTTGTTTGTTTGTTTTTCTTTTTCTTTTTTGTTTGTTTGTTTGTTTTTTTTTTTCCTTGGATATGTATTAGCTCTTGTGGATTATTTTATTTTTTTCATATTACTACCTCCTTTTAAAGTTCAATAGGGAGTTGCATTATGTACCTTGATGCTTTCTTGGTACCATTGAAAAACTGATTTCTGATGACTGGTACATAAAGGTCTTATACACAAATAAGATCATTTGCTGAGCATTTTCTTTTTAGCTTTTACAGTTTTTTTATTCCATTATTTTAGGTGGAGAATAAAGATCAGAGTTCCATAGAATTGAGATTTAACCTTTCATTCTCTTAAAAAATGGTCGAAAATAATATTAGAATTTGAATCCATGCCCAACAAGGATATTGACCTGTTGTTCTTAGTGCCTTGCAAGAAAAACACTGTTCCCAGTTGGTGTCAATGTTGTAACCAAAATTTGCAAAGTAAAAGTCTGGTTAGGGATAGATTTTTCTATTTGTTGGAGCTCAATTTTGTACACCTAAATTGCAAAAAAAAAAATCGTAGACAAACTCCGGTAAGGGAACAAAGTTAAAATGATAGTGTACATGATTGTTGTGTTGCAATGAAAATATGTTGCCACCTACAACTAATAGGAGAATGATTTTCACCTACAGCAAGATGAATGACCACCTTCAAAAACTAGGATGAAATCAAGGTTGAATTTTTGCCTTATCCAAGTCAAAGTTCAAGGAATATTACTATTTCAAATGGTGGTACAAAATTAGACCATGTTGTTGGGGCTAGAAAAGTCTTGAAGAAACCTTAATATGAAAGAAATACTTTCAAATATGTGTTCAAGCTTGAGTGGTTTCCAACACAAGGTGTAGGCATGTGTTTCTCTTGTGCATTTTCTCTATATACCATATCCAAATATTGAGGATCCTCAAGTGGGTTGCATATTTTAGGAGGAAAAGTGAAATGAAGTTGTGTTTATATATTTATACAACAAAGAGAGATGCATCTTCATTTACTAAGTTAAAGCATTTTGAGCTTTAAGGCTGGAATGTTGGAGCATGCATATTTTTCTTGAATCTTTAACATTTTCCAAGAACATTAAGAAATCAACTTTTAGCAATCTTGGTGAATGTGTGCAAATCTATTAATGTTATGATGTGAAATTCAGCTCTAGTAGGGATATCAATACAAAGTTGCATACCAAGTTGCAACATTAATTTTCATGCAATCCTTCATACACAGTTATAAGTTCTTGTTAAGCTCTAAAACAAAAGTTGTGTAGAATCAAATGTAAAAGCCTCATACAGACCATCAAGATGAAGTTAGAGAATAAGCAACCTTTGTGATTTTAGGTTTAATGAGAGGAAGTGATGATAAATTGGTGAAGCTTTTCAATGAGAATTCTTTCAAAGAAGCAATTTTGCTACAAAAGAGGAACAAGACAAGGTTGGCTTATCTTTAAGTGACTCATCATCATCGTTATCATATTTCTCATGATTGAAAAATAGATGGAACTCGAATAGTATTTTGCAATTAAACATTTTCAACGATAAATAAAACAAATAACCATATCACACTAGCATTATTTCAGCTGAAAATGGAGTTTTGGGCGTTACCAATGTTTTTATATCGGTACATTAACACTTTTATTTTTAGCAAACATGGAAGATCATCTATCAAATTTGCAATTAAGTCCGTGAGAGACTGAGTTTTCTTATAAATAATGTTTTAGATTCAATGGGTGGTTTTAACAAATTATTTAAAAAACATAAAGGTCCTTAGACAACGGATTTTAAATACATTTTCTGAGCAAACGGTGGAAAATTTTAAAAAACGGCGACATGGGTTTTTGCAAAGGAACCCAATTGACTTTCACGAGGTTTTAAAATTTTGTATATGGTTTGAGCAAATTTTCTAGTTCTTCCAACGCCCGGTTTTTGCAGAAAAACCCTACAGAGTTATTTTTAATATTCACATACTAATGAACAAACAACTTCAAAAATGGTTGCAGAATATGTCCTGAATTTTTATTCAGCATTTTAGATGAAGTGTGTGGCAATTCCATGTACAATTTAATCATCATAAACTACAGAGCTTGGAATCTAATTATCAAGAAGCTGAGAGGTTGCTGACAGAATGCTCTCTATATGTTGACATGAAAGGATTTGGGCGTACGTTACAATATATTGATTTTATTTGAGGTATTGACAATGTAGTGCAAAATCAGGGAAGAGTGCTGACGGTCAGGTACCGAGAGCCTATAGTTCTTGATCTAGAGTTTCTTGAAGTTGCAGTAGCCAGGAAAGCTTGGATGGAGTACATATTTTTACCTGCTTCCTAAATGAGATATGCCTCCAGCAATGAAAATGACAAAATTTAGCCTTTCAAAGAAGTCGTGGACGGAGTTGAGGAAACCTAGAAATTCGTTAGCAAAAACTGAAAGGTGTCGGAGCATTCAATGGCCATGATGTCTCATCTCTAGATCCAATGGTTTATCTGTGGTTTTTAAGTTTAGGAAGATCAGAAGAAGGACCCCCCGAAAAAATGTTTGACAACACCCCTGGAAGCAGTTTCTTGTTTTACAAAACCACGAGTGATTTACATCTGAATGATGAAAGATGGGGCCCATATTTCCTTTTTTCCTGGATTCAAACATCATTACAAATTATGATTATTCAAAAGTCCAAACTATGTTAAAATGTAGTTGTTTGATCAATAAAGTGAGGAACATAATTTAAAATTATATATGTTACCTATATCATATTAAATTTCATATTTGTATTATTTTTAAAAGGCGTCATTAATATTATATATTTGATTATATATAATATTAAAATTTCAAAGTGTTAATATCATAAGTGAGGCCACGTATTATTAAAACAGGGTTCATTATTGGTAAAAGTTAGTTTTATAACAGTTTAAAATTAGTTTTGTAACTGATTCAAGAACAGTTAGTTTGAAGGCACAGATAAAAGAATGAGAAATACATTTTGTGAGGGTTTGGAGTGTGCAAGGCATGAGATTGATGTAATGACAAATTTTTTGGAAACTCAAGAATATAAAACATAAGTTGCGGGGTAAATTGCAACATTGTATTTTTTCTTGTACTTTTCATTATGTTTTTTCTTATTGGTATGAGTATAGTGTAGGGACATATTTTTTAAGTTTTGATCACAAATTTATCTGGGCAATATTCTTTCATATTTCTAGTCCTTTCACCATTCTTTCTATAGGGTTTAGGTTCATATTCTTAAATACCTAAGCTGTAAAACCATGTCCCTCTTCATATTTCTTCTAGCCATTTCTTTATTTTAAACACCGCAACC
>APFE030614604.1:0-13964 GCA_000404065.3 Pinus taeda
CTTAAGGGTTTATTTAAAATAATGTACTAAAGTGATATAAATGCTAAACCCTAAAACCTAAACACAAAACCATAAAACCAAAACCTGAAACCCTAAACCCTAAAACCTAAGCATTTTATTATCTATTAAAAATAATTTTGTAACTTTTATTGAATTTCTTATTAAAAGAATTTACTAAGGTGTTATAAAACCTAAATCCTAAACTCTAAACCCTAAACCCCGAACCCTAAACCATAATCCCTAATCATTTGATAACATTTTAAAAAGTTTTTTGTAACCTTTTTTAAGTGATTATTAGAAGCTCTTAATAAATTTTTAGAAACCCTAACCCCTAAACCCTATAAACTAAACCCTAAACCATAGGCAATTTTATAACATTTTTAAAAGCATTTTGTAACTTTTATTTAAGTGTTTATTATAAGAATTTAATAATTTGTTATAAACCTTAAACCATTCACCTTAAAACCGAAACCACAAAACCTAAACCCTAAACCCTAAACCATAAACCCTAAGAATTTTATAACAGTTTAAGAAGAATTTTGTAACTTTTATTTAAGTGTTTATTAAATTTTTTTTCTAAAGTGTTATAAACCATAATCCATAAACACAAAACCATAATCCCTAAACACAAAAAAATAAACCCAAAACCTGAAAACCTAAGCCCTAATCCCTAAACCCTAAACCCCAAACTATAAACCCTAAACCCTAACGATTTTATAACACTTTAAAAATTGTTTTGTAACTTTTATTTAAGTGTTTATTAAATGCATTTACCAAAATGTTGTAGACCCTAAATGCTAAACCCTAAACCTAAACCCAAAACCCCAAACTTTAAACCCTAAATCCTAAATCCCAAACCTTAAACCCTAATCATTTTTATAACATTTTAAAATGCATTTTGAAACTTTTATTTAAGTGTTTATTAAAAGAATTTACTAAAGTCTTATAAACCCTAAACCCTAACCTCTAAACCCGAGACCCTAAACCCTAAACTCTAAACCGTGAACATTAAACCCTAAACCCTAAGCCTTTTATAACATTTCAAAAATCATTTTGTAACTTTTATTTAATTGTTTTTTAAAACAATTTAATAAAGTGGTATAAACCCTTAACCCTAAATTATAAAGAACAAATAGTAAACCCTAAACTCTAAACACTAAACCCTAAACCCTAAACCCTAAATGCTAAACCCTAATAATTTTATATCATTTAAAAAAAATAATGTAACTTCTATTTAAGTGTTTATTAAAATCGTTTACTAAAGTGTTATAAACCCCAAACCCTAAACTGTAAACACCAAAACCCAAACCATAAACCCTAAACCCTAAATCGTAAGCATTTTATAACATCTTAAAAAAAATTCTAACTTTTATTTAAGTGTTTATTATGATGATTTACTAAAGTCCTATAAACCCTAGAATCTTAACCCTAAATCGTGAGCAATTTATTTAAGTGTTTATTATAAGAATTTACTAAAGTCTTATATATCCTAAACCCTTAGCATTTTATAGAATTCTAAAAATAGTTTTGTAACTTTTACTCAAGGTTTTATCAACATAATTTACTAAGGTGTTATAAACCCTAATCCATAAAAACTAAACCCTAAGCCTTTTATAACATTTCAAAAAGCATTTTGTAAATTTTATTTAACTATTTTTTAAAACAATTTAATAAAGTGTTATAAACCCTAAACCCTAAACCTTATACCCTAAATCCTAAACCCTAAGAATTTAAAAAAAGTGTTTTGTAACGTTTTTTACGTGTTTATTAAAAGAATTTAATAAAGTGTTATAAACTTTAAACTATAATCCCTAAAACCTAAACCATAATCCCTAAACCATGAACCCTAAGAATTTAATGAGAACCTATAGTAAGGGAAGAACACACCTGGGTATGTGAGTGTAGGAGGGAGATACTTGTGTTACATGAGATACCCCGATCATTGAAAATTATACATTATTAGAAATACTTCTAATATTAATAACAATTAATATATAATATTAACATTAATAAACGTTAATTAACAGTATTTATGTATTATCATTAATATTCATAAATAACGTTCATAATAGTTATATTTTAGACATTAACAATAATAATAATTAAATATAATATTGAAAATACAAATATTAACATTAATGTTATTAATAATAAGTTTAATATATTCTTAATAATAATATATAATAATTATTTATATAATAATATTTTGAAACGTGGTTCTTTATGATTTAGAACTATTGAACTAGGAGAGAAGCCTACGCTCCGAGGATGAACCCTAGTTTTGCCGCCTCCTTGCCCTCGGCCGCCATCGGCTTTCTAATCGTCCCTGCTGCGGATGGTTTCGAGGTCTTTCTCCTCCCTGCAGATTTGCAAGAAGCCCTTCCCAAGATAGCAGGCGCCGCGGACACGGACGCTCATGCAGTTCTCTTTGTCGTGAGCTCTCGTATAGAATGGCTTAACTCAGACGGAGAGGGATGGGCACATATACAAGTCCAGCCCCTAAACCCTGATGTTTCACAGCAGCAGCATGTTGTTGGGATTGACAGCAACAATCTGCCCAACCCATTCGTAACGGCGTCTCTGTATGTGGGCGATCTGGAGCCCAGGGTCACCGATGGCCAAATTTATGCGCTATTCAAGCAGATTGATCCCGTTCTCTCTGTTCGCATCTGCAGAGATGTAAGCACCAAGAGTTCTCTTGGATTCGCTAATGTCATCTACGACAACATTGAAAATGATCCACGAAAAATGATGGCTGTGGAGACCATGCGGAGAGTGAGAGGGGGGAGCGGAGGTCACGAGAGCGAACCCCAAGACCTCAAAGAAACCCATTTCAGGGGCGTAAGAAAGCTGCCCTGGGGGAGATTCGTAGTGGATATCAGTGACAAAGATCTGCGAGATCTGGCCATCCAGAAGGCAGAAAAGCTCATGCTATGGCCAGATCCAGAGAACTGCATGGGGTCAAGGCCCTTATCTGACTCCTTTCAGATCCAAATTTCTCAGCCTTCAGGCGGAACCATCATGCAATGGGTCAGCCCTTCAGATCTGGTGCAGGAACTCAAACTGAATCTAGAGCGCAGAATGGGGATCCCGTCAAGCCTTCTGTGACTTCTCTATCAAGGTAAACAACTTGAAGACCCTCTTCCCCTCTCTTCTTACAGCATTTCCAGGAACATCTTGGTGGTGGTGACCCTTCGTTTGAGAGGAGGAGCAGCAGGACAAACTTCCTCTACTCGACCTTTCTCATAGAAGGACACAGTTCACTCTGAGAACCAAAAACCCCCGGAAGCCCTTAAATATAAGGCCTTCTTGGTTGACAAGATTGAAGAAGTTCCCTCTGTGGAACTCATACATGAAGAGCTGGCCTCCCATCTTCAAAATTATGCAGAAAGAACCATCATTTGCAGATTTAATGGATTATGGCCACGATCTCAGGACCTCTATGCATGGATCCATGCAAACTGCACACATCATTGTAAGATCCTCTTTTGTTCGAAAGGTTATTTAATTGTTCTATTTGATAACATTAAGCACTATGAAAAGGCCTTGGAAGAGGGCCCTTGGTTCATGGGAACTACAGGGCTATTTTTGACTCCCTGGTTCCCATATTTTGATCTAGCCACTGCAGTCATTACCAAGACATCGGTATGGATTCGGCTTCCAAACTTACCTGCCCACCTATGGAGTACTCGAGTCTTCAGAGCTATAGGAGACACCTTGGGCAGCTTCATCCACAGAGATTTTTGGCGGGAATCCAAAGGTCTCTACTCCTATGCAAGAGTATGTGTGGAGTAAGACCTGAGTAAAGGTCTTCCAGAACAAATCAATCTCAAGATAAATGACTTTGTCTGGACCCAGACACTGGATTACGAGAATACAGCTTTTCGGTGCCTCCATTGCCACCAATCTGGGCATTTGCAGAATACATGCCCATCTCGCCCGAAAAAGAAGAACAAGGCCAACGTCTCCAAGCCCAAGTCCAAACGATGGGCTCCCTTCTCTCCTCCTCCAGCCACGGATTCTGATTCCTCCAGCTCTGAAGATGAAGATAACAATGAAGAACTGAATCAAGCCCCTCATTTCGTGGCCCCTTCCACCGATGGTCTGGCGCCTTCCTCCGACTTAGCCATTGCTCAGAAACGTGTTCATTTGTCCTCCTCCTAGGATTCAGAAAAGGAGGGCTCCCCTATGGAGGATCCCAATCTTCAAGTTGTAATCGCCCATCCACCCCAAAATGGTTGGGTTGAAGTTGAAAAAAGGAAAGGGAAAAAGCTTTGTGTTGAAGCCTCTACCCTTTCAGGGTAGCTTTCAACGCTTCTTTAGCTTCTTGTGCTTTGCTGTAGCTCCTTGCTTGCTTCTCTCCTCCTCCGGAACCGAGGTTGATAGTCCTATCATTTCTGGTTGCCGGCCTCTTGCTTCACTGGAATGTATCCTCTTGTACAATATTTTTACTTAATATAATTAGTCTTAATCGAGAAAAAAAAATATATTTTGAAACGTAATAGTTTGATATATTTTGTTAACTAGCTCAAATTGTTAATGTGGATAACATAATCATTAATGGTGAACTTTAATTAATTATAATTCATCATTTTCAATATTGTTAAACCTTAACAATTATAGTAGGTTGTAATTAATCATTTATTAATGTGTTAAGCCACATGAAGTATTAATAGTTTGATTATTAACTAATATATACAACCATAATTTACGAATATAAGTAATATAAATAACAACATATATTTTTTATATTAGTAAATATAATATATATTAATATTAGTATTATCATTAATGTTAGTATTACTACTAACATTGATATTAATGAGAGTAAGAAAGAGCAAGATTGGGAGAAAATGAGAGAGGAAGATAGCAAAAGCAAGGGAGAGAAAGAGAGATGGGGGATGGAAATAGAGAGGAGACACAAGGGAAGGGAGGAGGAAGTAGAAAGGGAGTGAGCAAGAGATAGAGAGAGATATTGTTATGAAACCAACTCAAGAAAAAATAGATCAATGCCTTAGAATTTAGCCTCTTCAAGGGGGCAACCTCCTTTACATTACATGAATGAACAATTCTTTGATGATTCAAATGAAAAAACCTTATTTCTATATATAGGAGTCTAAGAAGTCACAATATAACCCAGCTGACCTAACAATAATAATATAAAGCCACAAAAATAACAATACAGGGATTCTATGTGGCACAGTAATAACAATAAGGGCACAACAATATTAATAAGGGATGCAACTACAATATTAATGGGGTAATCAATAGTATTATAGGGACCCAACATGCCCCTTTCCTTCAAAAAATTGTTGTCCTCAATGCTTGAGTAGTTCTGGATGCTTCTGTATAAAATTTTCGTCCTCCCATGTGGAATATTTAGTGGATAAGTTCTTCCACTTGATAAGATACTCTTCAATTGATAGGTTTCATAGCTGTCGAGTTCCTGTTTCTGTGACTGCTTCCGGTTCCAATATAATTTTTCCTTCCTCATCAAGTTCTGGCAATATTGTTTGACCTGGGAGCTTGTTGCCTATAACCTTCTTTAAACATGAAACATGGAAAACTGGGTGCAGTTAAGAAGTTGTAGGAAGCGCTAATTTGTATGCCATAGTACCAATATTTTGCAACACTTTGTACGGACAATAATACTTTAGTGATAATTTATTATCCTTATTAGCTTCCTTGAGGGATATTTGCTTATATGGTTGTAGTCATAGGAATACCCAATCACCTACATCAAAGCTTCTTTCGCTGCGATGTTGATCTGCCTGTTGTTTCATTCTATTATGTGCGAACATGAGGTTATCCTTTAAGAGTTGTAGGACTTGTTGTTGATGTTCGATGTGATGTTCCACTGCTTGAACCTTAGAATTTTCTCTTAAATATGATGTGATGTATGGTGGTTGATATCCATAAAATGCCATAAACGGGGTCATTTTTGTTGCAGTATGAAAGGAAGTGTTATACCGCCATTCAGTCAGAGGCAACCATTAGACCCATTGTGTCTCCTTATCAGATACAAAGCAACAAACATATCCTTCCAAACATTTGTTTACTATTTTAGTTTTCCCATCAGATTGAGGATGATAAGATGAGCTATGAGCTAACTGAGTACCAAGACAAGAAAATACTTCTGTCCAAAAATTTCCAGTGAAAATGGGTTCTCTGTCACTTACAATAATCTTTGGGTTTCCACGTAGCTTTTAATTGTTTCCATAAATGCAGTAGATATTGTATTGGCTTTAAATGGATGTGATAATGCACAAAAGTGTGCATACTTAGAAATTTTATCAACTACCACCATGATGACACTCTTTCCCTCAAACTTGGTTAAACCTATGATAAAATCCATTGAAAGCTCCTCCCAATGTTGGCTTGGAATGGATAAAGGTTGTAATAGACCCAGTGTCTTAATTGTTTCAACTTTATTTTGTTGGCAAACCAAAAGTTCTGCCACAAATTTCTGAATATACGATTTAAGGCCATCCCAAAAAAAATCCTTCTTAACCTTGTGGTAAGTTTTTAAAAATCCTGACTGCCCTCCTAAGGGAGAAGTGTGCAATTCCATAAGAATATTTTGTTTTAGTTGGGAATTCTTATAGAGGTATAAGCGATATTTGTACCATAAAGAATCATTTTGCCAGCTGAATGTATCAGGCGTACTAGAATCTTATTTTAACTTTCGAATAAATGCCCACACTTCTTCGTCATTCTTCCATTCCTCCCTTGCTTCATTTATCCAATCTGGTTGGATAATAGAAATGGCGTACAACAATGCTTCCACATCCTCATCCTTTCTTGAGAGTGCATCTGCCACCACATTTTGCTTCCCTTTTTTGTAGATGATTTCAAAGACATAACCCAGCATCTTTGTGACCCACTTTTGTTGCTCTTCAGAGGATAATCTTTGTTCTAAAAAGTATTTAAGGCTATCATGATCTACTTTTACCTTCAAGTGTCTTCGCATTAGGTAGGGTCGCCATTTCTTGAGTACATTGAGTATTGCCAACATTTCCTTCTCATAAATAGCTTTGTGTAAAAACTTTCCCTTGATTGGAAAACTTTCAAAAGCAACGGGTCGTTCATCTTTCATTAAAACAACACCAATTCGATCTCCTGAAGCATCACATTCCACAATAAAGGTTTTTGTGAAGTCCGGTGTAGCTAAGACTGGTGCTTGGCACATTGCCTATTTAAGATGTTTGAAGGCCTTTGTTGCTTCTTTCTTCAATAATGTTGTTAGAGATGCTGCTATTCTCCCATAATTCTTAACAAACTTGTGACAATACCCTGTCAACCCAAGAAATCCTCGCAGATGTTTTATGGATGTGGGGATTTTCCATTCCTTAATGGCTTTAATTTTGCTAGGGTCTACCTTACGCCTTCATGAGATACAATATGACCCAGATATTCCACCTTTGTACTCCAAAGAAACATTTGGATCTTTTTGCATATAATTGTTTCTCCTCCAATAGTTGTAGCACCCTGTCAACATGTTCAACATGATCCTCCCAAGACTTGCTATAGATTAGTATATCATCAAAAAGTGCTAACACAAATTTTCTAAGGAATGGTTTGAAAATGGAATTCATCAAACCTTGAAATGTTGAAGGTACATTGGTAAGGCCAAAAGGCATGATCAAAAATTCATAATGACCCTCATGAGTTGTAAATGTTGTTTTTGGAATGTCTTTAGTCTTCATTCTGATTTGATGATCTCCTAAACGAAGATCCAACTTGGTGAAGTAAATTGATCCATGAAATTCATCAATGACAGGAATGGGAAACTTATCTTTAATAGTTATCTTGTTGAGCTCCCTATAATCCAGACACATGTACCATGATCCATCCTTCTTGTACACTAATACTACTGGAGAAGAGAAAGAACTTTGACTCGGTTGAATTATACTAGCCTCTAGCATTTCTACAACCATACGTTCAATTTAACTCTTTTGGGCATAGGGATATCTTTACGGCTTGATGTTTGAAGGAACACTTCCTGGAATAAGATGAATAGCATGATCATGATCACGAATAGGTGGGAGACCTTTGGGAGTATTAAATACCTTGGAATGATTGTTCAAGACTTTTTGGAGATCTAGAGAAATAGATGATTCCAAAGTGGAAACATCTAGGGAACATAATTGTGCAATTACACCCCTTTGTTCCTTTTTTAGAAGCTTTGTCATACCATTAGAGCTGATTATCTTTCCTGGTTTCCCTGCAATACCCCTTAATTCAACTTCCTTTCCTTCCATAGAAAATTTCATGAAAAGTTCTTGAAAATTAAAAGCTATTGTACCCAAGGATTATAACCATTGGACTCCTAGTACAACATTCGCACCTTCCATTGGAATGGAAACCATTGGGCTAGTAAATACATATTCTCCCTATCAGCATACTTCTTCATCCTCCTTGTAGCATTGTGCAAGCACAACCATGCCAACTCCAAGGTTTCCTCCCAAGCCTTCATGAACTTCTTCACATGAGGACTCCTCAAAAAACCTCCTGTCACAACGATGTGCGGTGCAACTGACATCTATCCATTCACCAACCCAAATGGACTGTACCATTTCCCAGAACTCTTTTGAACATAGTAGCTAAACTGTGCAATATCCAAGAGTTCAGGCCAATCCTTCTGATCAGTCGTCACATAATGTCGCAAGTAGTCCTCCAGCAATGCGTTGATCCTCTCGGTTTGCCCATTTGTCTGCGGATGGTAACTCGAACTCATCAACAACTCTGTCCCAACTAACTTGAACAATGTGGTCCAAAATCTCCATGTAAAACGCGGATCTCTATCCGACACAATGCTCAATGGCATCCCCCAATACTTCACTATGTTCTTAAAGAACAACTTCGCAGTCCGCTCGGCTCCACAAGGCATCTTTGTAGGAACAAATACAACATACTTGGAAAAATGATCAACCACGACCATAATCCCATTATACCCCTGAACCTGTGGTAACTGAGTGATGAAGTCCATCGAGAAACTCATCCATGGCCTCTCTGGAATCGATAAAGGCTGCAACAGTCCTCCTTTCCTCTCAGTATCTGATTTGTCCTGCTGACAAATGATGCATGTATGTACATGCTCCTCCACATCCTCCCACATCTTCTCCAAAAAGAATCCTCTCTCCAACAATGCCAAAGAATGATGCTGCCCTTGGTGGCCAGCCCACGGAGAATCGTGGCACCTTCAAAAGGTGCCTCCTGAGACCAGATGACTTTGGAACATAGAGTCAGTTTCCAAAGAACAAGTACCTGTCCCGTAGAAAGAACTTTCGTGTCTTCCCTTCCTTTATCTGCTTCACTATATTCTGCAATAAAGTATCGGTTTCAACACTTTCCTTGAGTTTGTTTTGCATCTCTTCTGACATCTGAACCCGACTTCTACTCCTTGCTGCCCGGTCTTCACCCTCCAATGCTGCAAGTTGTCCCTTCCTACTAAGGGCATCTGCTAGCGCATTGTGTCTACCCGGCATATACTCAATAGACATGTCGAATTCTGCCAAGAAGTCTTGCCAACGAACTTGCTTCGTAGAAAGCTTCAGTTGTGATGCAAAATAACTTGTTGCAACGTTGTCAGTCTTGACAACAAATGGCTTCCCAATCAGGTAATGCCTCCACACATGAAGATAGTGGATGATCACAGTCATCTCCTTCTCATGAACCGGATACCTCCGTTCTCTATCCTGCAACTTCCAACTCTCATACGCCACCGGATTCCCATCCTAGATAAGAACCCCTCCTATGGCAAAATCTGAAGCATCAGTGTGTACCTCAAATGGTCTCCCAAAGTCAGGCAACTTCAGTATCGGTGTTGTAAACATCCTCCTCTTCAAGTCATCAAATGCCTTTTGACGTTTATCCGTCCAACACCACCTCTTGTATTTCTTCAATAAGTCTGTCAGTATCGATGTCACCTTGGAGTAACCTTCTACAAACTTCCGTTGGTAGTTGGTCATGCCCAAGAACACCCTCATCTCATGGACATTCTTCGGTTCAACCCAGTCCTCAATCGCCTTTACTCTGCTTGGCTCCATCCGTATGTACCCCTGACCAACAATATGTCCAAGGAACGGAATCTCGGTCTGAGCGAACACAGACTTAGACTTTTTCAAGAACAACTGATTTGTCGTCAGTGCCTCGAACACCATCACCAAGCGCTTCTTATCATCCTCCATGTTATCACTGTACACCACTATATCATCCAAGTATAATACTACGAACGAGTCCAAGTATGGTCGTAGAACATCATTCATCAAAGTGCAAAACATAGCAGGAGCGGTGCACAAGCCAAATGGCATAACAAGGAACTCAAAGCTACCATACCTTGTTACTATCATGGTCTTCTTCTCGTCTCCTTCAGCTATCCGCACCTAATAATCCCCATGCCTCAAGTCTAGCTTGGAAAACACTCGAGCTTTTGCAAGCTTTTCAAAGCAGTAAGCCGCCAATGGCAAAGGATACATGTTTCTCACCATCTACTTGTTTAATGCACAGTAGTCACAGCGCATCCGTAGCTCATTCGAATCCTTCTTCTGCTGGAACAATACTGGAGCTCCCTAAGGGGACCTTGAAGGTCTAATGAAACCTGCATCAGCTAACTCCTTTAGCTGTCATTTTAATTCCTCCATCTCAGGCCCTGATAAACGATAACGCGCTCTTGTCGGGGTTTTCTTCTGTAGTTCAAGCTCAATCTTATGGTCCACCGCACGCCTTGATGGAAGCTTCTTCGGTAGCTCATCAGGCATCAAATCCACATACTCAGTTAGCACATCAGAAATCTCAGCCAGAACAGGTGTCCCCACGACATCACCTTCGACTCCCTTGAACATCACCGCATATGTCTCCATATCTGACTCCATAGACTTCTCCAAACTCAGTGTAGAAACATACTGCACCTTAACTTCCCTCCTTTGCCTATGACTGGGAAAAGTCCAATTTTGTATCTACCAACCATCACTACCTCATCATAGAAGGGGACAACAATAGCCCTATTGCCCTTCAAGAGATCCTGTCTAAGTATGATATCAAAGTCGTTCATCTCCATCACCGTGAAGTCCAACTGACTTGTCCAGTCTTTTATCTGCACCGGCACTTCCTGTGCCAAACTCGCCACCTTAGCTCTAGAGTTCACTGCCTTGCAATCCATGTTCGATGGGAGGATCATCAGTCCAACCTCTCTTGCCAACCATGTCATCATAAAGTTATGAGTGGCCCCTATGTCCATAAGAGCTGGAATGGTCTTGCCACGGACCATCAAGTCCATGAAACCCAGACTGTTCATCCATGATTTCTCCATAACTTGTCCTTTCATACATACCTGTTCACTGCGTTCATCATCAAGCAATGAATTCACCATCTGTGAACTGGCTCTGATACCACCTGTCATGCCCCCAACTCCTTTTTCCTTTAATTGGCCGGGTGCGGCACCACCTAACTAACCAACATTTTCCATTATTATGTTACTTTATGGACTATGCCTTCAATCATTTATATCAACAATGAAATACTTTATAATGTGCGGAAACCATAATAAACAACATGATAAACGACAAAAATAACACCAACAATATGCAAGAGAATATCCTTTTATTATATATGAGAAATAGTACAATGGCCGGGAGCGTCGCTCCACCGGCGTTCATAAATGAGGTTGGGCGCCCGCCCGTGCAAGAGCGCACGGCGGTCACACCACAACTCTCACCCAATATACAACCAAACAACACAACGGTGCCCGAACGGGCGGGCGCATCTGTGCACACCTGCACAAACAACAAACGATGTGTCAACCGGCGGTCGGGCGGTTCACCCTCGCCCTCGCCCTGGACGATCACCTGGCGGGCGGTTCACCCGCGCCCTCAACCGATCCTCAACCGCGCCTTCACTGTTTCTCCGTGTGCCTTTGCCCGACAGGCAGATGCATCTCCTATGCGCCTTGATGTGGCTACCAAGTGCGCACTTCTCCTTTGTGCAATGAAGACTTGCGATGATTCGATGATTCTTCCAAACGAGCGCTCCACCAAACGTTTATATGCTCACCATGTGTGGCGACCTCCCCTCGGTCGACCCACCAACGCCATTGTTTATTCATGTGCCGACGCCCCCAACCGATGTGCGACACCCCTATGTCAAGTCGGCTCGCCCATCGCTCATCCACGCCCAGCTCGCATATAGACGATGGTTCCATGCCTTAGTCGATTTTTCTAAGTGAGGAGAGCGTGGGCCTGGCTACATAACCGCAGTGCATTACACGGGGTATGCATGCGTTTGCATTCTCTGTCTGGATGCCAAAAATTTAGGCATCAGCTCTCGCTCAGTTGTGCACCAACGAGCGGTTTGATTCACTCTCTCCATGCATGGAAAACATGGAAAGCTCAATCCTTATTTATTTCCTCGTCTCCACAATGGCTATGCTTTTTTCAATTTACTATTTCCCAGAGCACATCATGGCCATTTTATGCACCTGCCATCCCATAATCTCCGCCATGTTTTCCGTTTTAAAATGCTTTCTCTGTGGTCTCCACACTCCTGAGCTGGAAGATACCCATTTTCAAATTCGGAGTGGCGTTGTTGGGCGATGTAAAATTGACTTCAGATTTGTTAAAGTCCGTTAACTATATTATAAATTTGGCATGATATATATGTAGCAAAATTTATTATTTTAAATGAAAATTAGAAATATTCTAATTACAAATATAGTAAAATTCATTAAACATCAATTTAATATTAGAACACTAAAATTTGTTAACCATATTTTTGATATTAATAACTTAACTATCCATTTGAGATTAACAATTTTTCATGTTAGTTATTAAAAATTAATGTAACAGAGTAAGTAAGGAACACATTAAATTTTTAGGCTCTATATTAAATATATTAATCACTTGTGTGAATAATATACATATTCAATATTATATATATAAATAACAATACTGAAAATTTTGTCCTTTTAATTCTAAAAAAGTAAAATCCACATCAATTAAATAATTTATCAACTAAATAATTTATCAATTAAATAATTTATCAATTAAATAATTTATCAATTAAATAATTTTTTGAATTATCTTAACTTAAGCCATTCCTCTTCTTCGAGCCTTGTTTATAATTTTTTTCCGGAAAATATGGATAGCGTAGCGTTTATGGATAATTTTGTTTGCACGTTTATGGATAGCGTTTATGGATCTGATCCTGCAACTATGGATAGGGTTTATATTTATGGGTAATTTAGTCCTCAAGATTCGTCTGTCCTCACACTCAGTTACAATTAATTCATTCAACCAATTAAATTTGCTTTTAAAATATAAAAGCAAATAATAGCAAAAAATGAATGGTTATATAGCGTTGCCACTACATTAGAAATACATCTTAGCGGCTAAGGTATTGAAGGCATAGCGTTGTTTTGGTAATTGTGTTTTGGCCACCTTAACCTTATTTTACAATTAATTCACTCAGCCAATTAAATTTGCTTTTAAAATATAAACACAAATAATAGCAAAACCTGAATGGTTATATAGCACTGCGGCTACATTAGAAATACATCTTAGCGGCGAAGGTTATGAAGGCATAGTGTTGTTTTTGTAATCTTGTGTTTCGGCCACCTTAACCTTATTTGTTCCAATGACGAGGAAGATATTTGTCATTCCATTTGAGACCACATCAAGCCATAGAATATGCGTGATGGTATTCCCTCGTGATTATCATATTATTATTATTATTATTATTATTATTGTTATAGAATATGTCTGGTGGTATTCCATTGTACTTAGGCTTATCGTTATGACTAATGGATGTATTTTGAAGTTTCATTGTGATGTAGGTTATTTATATTTGGGGTTTGCACAATTTATCTATGGTAATTGTGCATTTTGTTTATTTTATTTTTTTAAAGGATTTATATAATTTTATCAGTTGATTTTTAAAATAGTTATGCCCATTAAGAATAAATATTGAGT
>APFE030614614.1:1985-27655 GCA_000404065.3 Pinus taeda
TTATACCCCTTATTAATATTGTTGTCCCCTATTGTCCCCATATTGTTATTACTGTGCCCCATAGAATCCCTCTCTTGTTATTTTTGTGGCTTTATATTATCGTTAGGTCGGCTGAGTTATATTGTGACTCCTTAGACTCCTATATATAGAAAGGAGGTTTTGTCATTTGAATCATCCAAGAATTGTTCATTTTATGTAATGTAAAGGAGGTTGCCCCCTCGAAGAGGCTGAATTCTAAGGCGTTGATCTATCTTTTCTATCTTTTCTTGAGCTGGTTTCATAACAATGCATTGCGCAATCTCAATGTCCAAGCTGGGAGACTACACAGTGCATAGTTGGAGCCATCCTAGGACAGGCTCTGCACAATTCCAGAAGCCAAGGCAGAGTCCTTGAGCTCCCAGATTGCACAGTGCATGTAATGAACTGTGAGATATGGGCAACAGGACCCAGATCTGCCCATGGGGAGTGTGAAAAATAAGAATATCTGAAGGATGATGTGAGGTGTAGTGTAGATCTGACTAAGTGTAGATTCATGCATGCGAAACAAGTCCAACATTTGATTAAACTGAAGGAAAACTAAGCATGTGAAGAGAGTCGCCACAACGACAATCTTTGATACAAAAACGGGAAAACTCATGCGACACTTGGGAAAGGAAATCTATAACTTGAAACAACACTTATACAAGCTAAAAAAAGTTAAAACACCAACATTCGTGCAACTAAACAACTGAAACAACACTCACACAAGCTAAACAACAAAAAGCGACATCAAAAGTGGCAAAAGTCGATAAAAGAAAAACTAACCTAGAAAAGTAATGACAATGCTTTGAAGTCTCCTTGATCTCCTTGGGAATGCTAGAGCTTGATGATCGAATGTACAAATGAGTTCTAGAGGCATCCATTACATATAATTGAGCAAATTGGAATTTATTACACACATGCCTGAGATCAAGGACAAAAGTGACACTTGGAAGAAACTTCTAAGTATCGCAATGTGCCACCTTAGAGAAACTAATAATAGATCCCTACTTCCCAGGGGTGCTTCTTTCCCTTTTGTTTTATTTATTTTCTAGGGAGAAACCTCCCATGAATTTTCTAGAAAGATTGCATAGTTTTGGGAAGGACTGGGCAACTCTTTGGCTCATGCACTGCATAGTTTCTGAGCATAGTGGGTTCTGCGCAATTTCTAGGCTGAGTGGCTCTGGGTTGCCTCTCATGTCTGTGAAATTTCCCAGCTCAAGGCTAGATTCCATCCAGTGCTGTGCAATTCCTGAGCTCAAGGCTCACTAATAGTCAAGACTACGCAATTCCAGAGAGCAAGGCCAGTTTCCTTCAAGAATTACACAGTTTTATAAAGCAAGCCCAGAACTAGATGAAAACCAAGTCAACATATCAGTTTGTGGGTTAGACAATAAACCAAGTAAGAAAACACAAGTCAATAAGAAAGGATGAGGATCAATCAAAGCATAAGCACTTGAATCAGTGCAAGATGAGATACTGTGGTTTAAAAGGGAGGCTCCAAAACGAAGCATAGGCAAAATTTTGGAGGGTGGTTGTAGTCACTAAAATAGATTGCAAGGAGAAAGTTATAATCATCCAAAAGGTAATGGTGGTGATGGGATAAAGCCTCCATCTCCACCTCCTCCTTCACCTCCATCTACACCTCCATCCTCACCTCCTTCATCTCATAGACCTACTCCACCGCCATCTCCAAAAGGACATGCTAAGTCTCCTTTGATTAAGCTTGATGTCAAGTTTGAATTTCTTATGTACAATGGGGAAGTAAATTATGAAAAGTTGAATAATTAGGTTCGTCAAATTGAAGTCTATTGGAGGATTCAAAATATTGATTATGATGTTACAATGATCTAACTTGCTTCTCTTGGTTTGGAAATTGCAAGCTTCATCTGGTGGGAGGCTAGAACTCAAGAAGTTTTGAAGAAAAATGGTAAAATTATCTCTTCTTGGAATGATTTTGTAGTTGCATTAAGAAGGAAATTTTATCCATTAGCTTACATGCAAAAAGCAATTATGGATTGGAAAAATTTAAGACAAGCTAAAGGTCATAGTGTCCAAAGTTACAGACAATAATTTAGAAGAAGAGCTTTAATCTTGGGTGTTGATTTGTCTTCATAAGATACTCTCCTTAAATACATAGGTGTATTATATAGTTATTTGAGGCATAATATACTTATGTTTAATCCCACCAATCTATATGAAGTATGTGTTCAAGCAACTCATTTAGAATCAAGAGGCAATAATGTTCCTCAAGAGATTGGCAAGAAATCTTTCAAATTTGGAGACAAAGGAAAGGAGAAGTTTAAAGGCAAAGGCAAAAATAATGCTACATTCAAGAAAGAGGGAGAGGATCTTACTTGTAAACATTGTTCAAAATAAGGCCATGATGAAGACCATTGTTGGAAATTACATCCAAAAATGAGACCAAAGAAGTTCAATAACAAAGGGAAACAAAATACTACTGCTGCAACTCAACAAGATATAGGATATGATTCAGGTGATAAAACCAAAATCAAAACCATGGGAATGAAAGATACAACTTATAATGCAAATACCAGATCTTCTAGCAAGCCCATTGAATCTCAAAATGATAAAGAAAGAAGTGATCTTTTTCATTTCAGGGTCATTACAAAACATACAAAAGTTGATACATTATTTGAGAGTGGATCCCAATTCATTCTTATCTCTAAAGAAACTGTCAAGAAACTAAATCTAGAAACTACACCTCATACTAAACCTTACCCTTTGGGTTGGGTATATGATGATTCCAAATTACAAGTGACAAGAAAATGTAAACTTGAATTCGCCATCACTGCTAACTTTATAGATGAGGTAGAGCTTGATGTACCACTTGATATTTGTGAAATTGTTCTAGGGAGTCCATACTTATATGAACGAAAATCCATATTCTATCATCATGAGAAAAAATATCATGTTTTTAAAGATGGAGTTGAGTATATTGTTAGAGCACATCGCAAGAAGTTGAACTTATCTCTTGTTAGTGTTGGTAAGATGAAAAGGCTTGTAAATTCTAGTAAGAATTTTGTGTTGTAGATGATTAAAGCTAAAGATACTATTGAATCTAAAGCTTTCACAGGGTGTGATTGAAACCTAAAGCATGAATTGGTTGAAGTTGTTAACACTTATGACAAGATTTTTAAGGAACCTGAATGGTTGCCTCCTAAAAGAGGAATCCAACATGAGATTCACTTGCTGTAGGATGCACCACTTCAAAATATTGACATGTATACAATGTTAGTTTTGGAGAATGTAGATATCACGAAGAAAATTCAAGAGTTTCTTGACTAAGGAGTCATTAGCCCTAGAACATATCCTTGTGGGTATCTTATTGCCTTGGTTCTAAATAAATATGGTACATTGCACATGTGTGTGGATTTTCGAGCTTTGAATAAGATCACGGTAAAGAATGGCTATCCTCTTCCTCGCAGTGATGATTTTCTAAATCAGTTAAAGGAAATTGTTTACTTTACTAAGTTAAATATGAGAATATGTTATCTTCAGATAAGGATTTCCGAAGATGATATTTGGAATAATTCTTTCAAGACAAAACAAGGTTTGTTTGAATGGTTAGTTAGGTTGTTTGGGCTTTGCAATGCACCTGCAACATTCACGAGGGTTATGGATGATGTGTCGTGACCATTCCTTGGTGATTATGTCATAATCTACTTAGATGATATTATTATTTTCAATAAGACTCATGAAAAGCATGTGAAACAAGTTTTAAATGTCTTTAAAAAAAGAAGAAGTTGTATTTGAAGATGTCTAAGTGTGAATTTGGGAAAACCTCTTTGGTTTATTTGGGTCATATTCTAGGAGGGGGTGAATTGAAGATTGATCCCTAAAAAAATGATGTCATTGTGAACTGGCCTAAACCCAACAATGTAACATAATTTAGGATATTTTGGGAGCAACCCAATATTGGAGAAAATTTATCGCTAACTTCTCACTCATTGCAACACCATTACATTCTTTGACAAGTGTGAAACAAGTCTTTTAGTGGGGAGGCAAGCAACATAAATCCTTTGACACATTGAGAGAGAAAAACAACACAACACCAGTTCAAGAAATTCCAGATCTTAGGAAACCATTTGAGATTCAAGCCAATGCAAGTGATTATACTATGGGAGCAATTTGATGTAACATGGTAAGCCAATTTGTTATCATTCTAAAACGTTTACCAATGTAGTAATTAAATATTCAACTTATGATAAAGAATTGTATGTTTGGTACAAATCATGAAGAAATGGAAGCATTATGTGATGGGTAAATAAATGATTACTCATATTGACCATCAACATTTACAATATTTACAATCACACACCAAGCTACAACAAGCTAGACATTTCATGTGGATGGGATTCCTACAACAATTTCAATGGTAATCAGGTATGAGAAAGGCATATACAACAAAGTTTCTAATATGCTATCAAGGCCTATTATTAACGCATATTTCATTCTTAAGCATAACTCAATCATGCATGAAAGTTATATTGAACAATATGCTCAAGATGAAGATTTTAAAGATGTTTATGCAACTTTGAGTCAAGGAAATCATGTTGAAGAGTTGGATTATCATGTTCATAACAAGTTGTTGTATCATATTGGAAAGTTATGTGTTCCATAGGGTGAAAGAATCAATGTCATAAGGGAAGCCCACACTTATCTTATTGCTGGTCACTTTGGTGTAGGCGAAACAATTTCTCAAATTCAGAGGTATTGTTATTGGCCTCACATGAATGAAATTATTTCAAAATATGTAAGAGGATGTCCCATGTGTGCTACTAGCAAGCCAAACAATAGGAAATTGGGTTTGAATAATCCACTTCCTATTCCTTCTCGTCATTTGGAAAGTATTTCTATAGATTTTGTTGGAGGACTACCAATGTCTAGGAAAGGTCATGATTATCTATATGTTTTTGTGGATCATTTTAACAAAATGTATGTCTTTATGCCATGAAAGAAGCATGTTATAGTTGAACAGATTGCAAATATGTTCTTCCAAATTTTATTGGTTCACTTTGGGTTACGCACTTCTATTATTTACGATCGAGATTCTCGTTTTCCTAGGAAGTTTTGGTCAAGTTGATGGGAACTCATGGACACAAAGTTGAAGAAGAGCACTGCATTTCATCCACAAATCAACGACCAAACAAAAGTAGTAAACATAACAATAGTGAATCTCCTTCGAGGATATTGTGGTAAGCATCCTAAAGTTTGGGATGATCATTTTCATTACATCCAACATGCCTAAAATCGTGCCAAGCACCCATCTACACAAGTATCTCCATTTGAAGCTTGTTTGGTTATTTGCCAAAGTCTCCTTTGGATTTCATATTTGGTAAAGATATTGCAATATATGGACATGGTGATGTGGAAAAATCTAATCATTTTATTGAAATAATTCAACTAGTACATCAAAGGGTATAAGAACAACTAGAGAAAAGTAAAGAAAAGTACAAAGCAAGACATGACAAGCATTGGGTTGATCATGATTTCCAAGTGGGAGATCAAGTTTAGTCGTACATAATCAAGTAAAGACTTCAAGGTGAAGGTAAAAAGCTCAAGCCAATCAGATATGGTCCTTTTAAAATCTTTGAGAAGATTGATAACAATGCTCTTCGATTATATATGCCACCTTACATGCAAATTTATTCTATTGTGAATGTGGAAAATTTGAGATTGTATGAGCCCCCAATGATTGATGATCATGACGAGAATGTTCAGATTCCATCTATAGAATATTTTTCTCCCAAATATTTAAATGAGTTGTAGGAAGACTCAATTCTTGACAGGAGGATAAGGAATTCATGCAGAGGTAGTGTGGAGTATCTTCGAGTGGGGCTTAAAGGCACCAATCGAAGTAAATCAAGGTGGATTGAGATCGGGAAAGTGAGGGAGTTGTACCCTCACTTAATTTTTGAGTAAAAATAGAGTTTTGGTGGTCCAAAAGCTTCCAGTGGAGAGGAATCAACTAGAGGATAAAAAATATGCTCAAAAATTAAAGTGCTCAAATTCTCCCAAAATTAGTGCCAAATTATAGATCTTGTATTTTTGATTCCAACAACGCTTGAATCGCCTCAATCCGAAACTGTATGAGGAAGTTATCACGTTCTGAATTTTTTGCAAACAACTAAAAAGTCAACTTGCATGGTTGACTGGGCAGACCGTATGATGACGTGGCATTGACATCAGCAGGTGACTATGTAGTATGGTTGTCAAATGAGCCAATCATGACACGACACATGGCATGAACATACAAGTGTAGTTGGCGTGTTTTTATTGGTTGATAAGTTTGGTGTGGAGCCAACCAGAAGGTGCCATGTGGCCCTATGAGAGGGTGTAACGTGGCACTCAAAGTTTGTGTAAAATTTTTGTTATGGACCGATCGACCTTGGTGGGGTTCGACCCTGCAATCTATGGCAAGCTAACCATTCGCCTTACCACTACACCACACATTGTTCCTTGTTATATGTAGTGCATGAATTCTATTTAAAATTTAACGGTTGACAAGTTTCCTCGGGGGGGGGGGGGGGCGCCTCGCAGGCTCGCTCAACCCATCTGCCCTTGGTTCCATTAAATACAAAAAAATTGTCAACAGAACCGATGGGAGGGGCGAGTGCATTGCACCCTACCCGTGACCATATGCTACCTTACACGACTAGGAGTAAAGGGCTAGCGGGCGCATGGCCTCTAGCTTGCACCCCGGTCATATTGTATGTCATATGACTGACCTAGAAGTAGAGATTAAGGGACGCAATTTCAAACTAAAGGTTCAACAATTTGCACCATTTTCAACAGATTTTTCGCCGAACCCACGTGAATTTGTCGCTGTGCAAGGCCAATAAAGATAGAATTCATTGCCAATTTTGAAAGAGGGTCAATTTTACAGAACAATTAGTAGGGAAATGAAGAAGGAGGCCTAACTTATCCGTTTTCAGCCTTTTTGAGCCCAAGAAGAGCCTGTACAGGGGAGAAAGTCAAGAATATAGTCATGGGACTAATTGGTACAGTTCAAATTGGTAGAGTAATTAAGGTTTTGTCTTTAACAATGTTGTTCATTGACAAATCATACTTATGATCACTGTGTGACATGTTGTAGTAAGTTTGAGTTTCTAACCAGGAGGTGATGAAGCAGATACAACTCAATGATGTTTGAAAGACAAAACCTACTTTTAGAGTAGGTGTTTGAAGATAATTTAATTTCCTACATCGAATAGGAGGCATTTGGAATACAAGTAGACATTTGGAAGACTATTCATTTCCTTTCTAAGCATTTGGTTATGCAAATGCCAATTCCAACTTTGAGTAAAAGACAATGATTTTATAAGAATGTGAAACAAATGGATGTGAAGCATGAAAGAGAAACTTAATCACTTCAAATCCCTGTGTTGGAATACAAAGAGACAATGAGTTATATAAAGATGATTTTTTGAATGTAGAATAATTAGTTGATTGAATTGTTGTGAGACATGATTTGACATTTTACCTGGAAAGAGAGAGAAATACAAAGAAGAAGAGCAGATGTGAGATAGAGGAGCAAAGAAGATAAAGGGGAAGAGATAGAGTAAAAAATAGAGCCAAAGAAAAGGAATAACTTAGAATTCAAAGACCAGGTAAAATAACACAGTAAATTTTTTATTTTTATCAGGGGATTGGTGTCTCCTTTTAGGTAGTAGCTTGAAAAAGAATAGGTTGGAGCTTGTAAGAAGGGTAAGTGGTTGATTTTAGAAAGTTGTAGCTTGCAAAAGAAAGGAGAGGTTGAAGCCTCTTGTAGGAAGGAGCCTACAAAAATTGATGTAATAAGTGAGAGTGGGTGCTTCTAGAAAGTTGTATCTTGAAAAGAAAAGAGAGGTTGAAGCCTCTTATAGGTAGGAGCCTACAAAAAATGATATAAAAGAGGGAGTGGGTGCTTGCCTTTACATCATAACACAATTCACAGTTTTCTCCTGTCGTGGGTTTCTACTTATATCTGGTGTCTACATGTGATGATCTTATGTGTTTATTCACAAGCTATAGTTTAATGTTGTTTATATGTTAGATCTACTATTCGTAGGATGTACTACTACTTATCTAATAGTTTAGATAACTATTTGAAAGAAAATTAAAAATGGGTAATTGATAACCATGAATGCATTCTATTGATTCACCCGCCTCTCAGTATAGTCAAGCTTCAAATATAGTGGGAGGTTCATACTTATGGAGGATGTTTCTCAATCAAACGGGGGGTGGTCCTTTCAAATTGTTCTCACTCTTCATTTGGAGAGACCCTGAGGAGATCTCTTTGCTCATTCGATCTCCAACATATTGAAGTTCCCATAAATTTGACTAGTGTAGAGTTCCCAAGTGATTGGAAGTTGAAATTTGATACTTTGTAGTAGGAAGTAAAATTCATAAACTTTAAACTCAATCAATTATATGGCAACATGGATGTAATCATGGGGTTCATGACTATTTTTCTAAAGAAAAGTCAATGCTTGGAATACGAGGTTGTTCATCTCAAACGTTCAATAGTAGATTTGGTGTAAGAAAGAAATATGCAAGTAGAGTGGCATGATGTGGAAGATTCAAATGACATCATGAAACCTTAGGACCAAAGAAAAATGAACCAACAACATGAGGAGTCACTTCCAAATAAATAAATTTGAATGTTGTGATGAACTGCAAATTTTGTTTTTTGATAGGTGTCTTTTGGAGAGTATAATAGTGGATAAATTTTGAATAAATATCTCTTCTCCAAGGGAGTGTATATGTCAAGAAATGATATATGATAGGTGGCTTCTGGATATTGGATCCATATCTTATGAAGAAACTCAATAAGATTGTAATTGATGTATATACAATGTGTCCTTTGCATAGTGGTTTTTAATCAATACAATATTCATGGTTAAGTTAAAAAAAAAAACAATAAGAATGAGGTTAAATGAAATTAAAAAGATAAAAAAAACCAAAACCATAAATATAATAAGTAATAGATCCATCTACTTTATCATGTGTAATTCCAAATAGGAAAGGAATGTTAAGGAAAATATCCTTAAAATGTGTCATAAATAAAATGGGAAAGTTGGTATCAGGAAATAGAATTGAATAAGACTATTTAGATGGCTCTAGTTTTAGGGTTTGATGTTGTGGCCAATGGTGATTGACTCATTCCTAGATCTCTCCTCACAACCCTCCTCTATGATAGAAAAAAATGGATGAAGAGTAGGTACATTTCTTAGATGATCCCTACGATGGGATAAGTATTTGGTCTTCTCCACATAAATTCCTCACTCTACCCCTCTCCTTGTCAAACATGAAGGTTTAATGGCTAGCTAACAGTATAAAGAATACTTCAGTGATGGATATTAAAATCTTTCCTTGTAAGATGACTCAGTCGATGACTGATTGTGGCAGAGACAACATGACAAGAAAGGATTTCAAGATCAAGCTAGCTTCCCTTTCCATTTTAGGTGGATTCTAATACTTCCTCTCTCCCTCAACGTCTACCACCTTATCATCACCCCGTTCCCCTCTGGATGTAATGATTCCATACCATGTTGTGATTGTGGTCCCCCATTGTTCACCAATATATTTACCTCATCTCTAAAATCCCTCTTTCCAACTCCTAACATTAGACATGTTAACTAAAGGAAGTAACCTAGCATGAATGTCAACCTCATCTCCCCTTTTTGACAAGGAACTTTCCAAGAAAAATAATAAATGTATCAAAAAGAAGGTGGAGGAACCAAGTCTCATACTTGGAAATGACATAAAACTCAATGACATACCCAAAATGGAAGAAGCAACAATAGTAGGTTAGTTTGCAAGAAAGAGAATGTCAATGGTGGTGCTTAGATCCTATTCTGAAGAAAAATGTATTCCTCTACTAGGCTACACACCTCGGTGCATGATATCGAAAAAATGTTAGCTAGGCTGGATAGCCTCCTTCGATAGAATGCTTAGAAAATCCTTCATCAACACTACTAGTAGGGTACTCAGGCTCTATTTATCAAAAAATGGATTATAATTTTTTATGCTTGCTCCGAAAAACTCTTTATAGTTCTTATATGGGTTGGATTACTTGTATTTCCTCTCATTTTCTGGTATGTATAAATATATAATATACTCACTTGTTTTCTATGAGGTAAACTTGTCTTTCTAACAGATGAGGTATATGGGGATGGCTAGGTTCCTTGAAGGCTTGAATCTCTCCTCTAGAATATCTGATGCAATTTCAATTAAAACATTCCAGATTACTCATCATTAATCCTTAAATTATACGAGGATCCCTCTCAAATGTGAAATATGTCATGCTTAATAACATCTAGAGAAAGACTGCCTCATGAGTAAGTCAAAGCAAAAATGGGTCAGAAAGGCACATTCAATGGTGGGGAAACCACATTATCCTTCTCTACAACCATAGGATTCCTCCATAGAGTATGAGACAACTTTGGTTGCAGTGGATTACATCCTCTCCTATAGTGGAGGGCCCTCCCTCCACAGGTATGCATTTTATGCCCCTAATTTTTGATAATTCACTTTATTCTTCTATGGATTCTCTTGTGATCTCTCCTACAGGCACATATTTCTTCCTATATGAGTTCCTAGCCTCCCTCATGAGGCTATCTCTGCCTTCTTCCTCGCCCCTATTCCCTCTTGCCTTGTTAGAGTACCTTGCTCCCTCCTCCACCCCCTCTCGTCCCTAACCTTCCTCCTCGATTTTCACTTTTCCAAACCTCATCTGATTCCCCCCTCAACTCCTTACAATATTAGATGCTAATCATCTATGCCTCCCTTGTTGAAAATGAAGATCCATATCTTGTTGGTTTTAGATATAGGGGGTGGTTTGGGACCATTTGTAGAAGAAATCCCAAATAACTCTAAATGGGAAAGCAAATCACTATTAGCCCTCACACAAAAATAAGCAAACACAAACATTATGAAGGGAAAACCAAAATCAATAGTTGGGGATCTTATAACATTTTTCCCTTTGAAGGGTTACATATGAGATTCCTCTCATTAAATTACAAGGGCTTGGCCTCCACCTCAAAGAAAGTGACTATCAAAGGAATCATCAATCTCTACTCTCCACACATATATTTTTTACAAGAAACCATGATGGAAGGAACCAAGACTATACTTTTACTAAAACCCAATCTTCTAGGATTGACTTTCCTATCCATGGATGCCACTTGGAAATCTGGAGGAAATATTACTAATTGGAAGGATGATCATTTAAAATTATCTATTGTGTGGTCCATTTGCTTGAGACTAGCCATTTTATGTGCTCATGGGTCTCAAAAAAACTCTTGATTTGCATAAAAAATTATGTGCCTTACTAAGATAAGAATCCTTTTCAGCTCAACGCTCTCTAGTTCCTGTGCACCTTCCCTAAAAAATTGGTTCTAAGAGATGATTTAAATTTTACTTTAGGGATCTTAAAAATTTTGGAGCCCTGTGCTTAAACAGATCCTCTAGCTAATTTTCTTATTGAAAAATTGGACATAACAAGTCTGATATAAATTTTACCTACAAAGTTGACTTCCACCTAGAGTAACAATCACATGGGGGAAGCGAGGACTAGGAAGCAACTAGATCATTTCCTTGTCTCTGAATCTGTACTTGACCAAAATATCAGTTCTCGTCAATGGGTGATGACAGGGGTGATTTGACTCATCATTCTATCATCTTGGATATTGACTCTCCTATTAGAAGACCAGTCGGGCCCTTCAAGTTAAACACACACTAGATTGAGGAACCTTCACTCTCGAATGACATTAAGAAATTATGGTATCCTTACAACACTTGCTATGCAAATATGCCCCCATTCAATTTCAACAAACCACTAAACAATCCAAAGATGCCATCATTACCTAGGGTAAAATAAAAGGGAACAAGATAATAAAACCTTGCTTGAAGTGGAAGCTAAAGTTTAGATTCTTATGGAAAACTCCAACCTTGTCTTCACAAAGGACATGAAATCAGAGTTAAAAGTACTTGAACGAAAAAATAACATTTCTCCTTGATAAGGAAAAAAATGGAGACTCAAAATCATAGCCCTTTGGCTTCAAGTTGGAGATGAAAACACAAAATACTTCCACTCTATTGCAAATTAGAGGAAACCCATGGACACCATCTGGGAAATCACAAAAGAGGATAGTACAAACATCACTTCCTTTGAATATATTGGTAGTGAAGGTTGCACTTTGCCAAAATGTTCATTTAGAGCAATAGAGCCACAATATATAATATCCTCTAGGTTGCAAATCACTTCCCCAGTTTTATTAATAGTGATGGAAATGCAGACCTCGTGGAAGAAGTGACCAAAACCAAACTAGAGAAAATTCTTCACATCTTTTAGAAAGGTACAATTCCAAGTCTCAGTGGTATTCCTATTGAGTTTTTCTTGGGATGCCTTGATCTCATTAGGGAGGACCTCATGGAGGTTATTTAATATTCTAAAACCTTTGGGAAAATTATGCCCCCTGTTGTAACATGCATTTTTTTATTGTTTATAACATCCATTTTTCATTCAAGAATCTCTTCAAAATACTTCAAAAAAGAGATAAAAGTAAAAGAAAGGAGCAATAATGGTATATCGGGTATGTTTTCCTTGTAAAGGAACAAGTAAAATAGAAGAATCGACCCCAATATAGCCCAAGATGAAGCTAATGGTTATATGGATGCATTCGTATATATATATATATATATATATATATATATATCACAAAGCATAAATACATTGAATTTACAAAGAAAACAAGTGTTAAAGTGTTAACATCGGACCTAAAAAATATATGTTATATTTTAACGTTTTGACGGGTCCGCAGTATAACAGAGCACCTTATTCATATATAGTTTGGGTTCTGCCGATTACGATTTGCAATAGGCAGACCCGAAACGTATATATGCTATATTATAAGCCCCATCGGGTCCACGATATTGTATAGCGCTTAATACTTATGTATAAGACTAAGCTGGTCGCGATTTGCGATTGCGGGCCAGACCTGAAATATATGCACTATATTTTAAAGTGCGTCTTGTCTGCCTTTATGCATGTATGTTGGAAAAGCACCAATTGCAATTGCGATGGTCGGACCCGATATTTTATGTGCTATGTTTTATACTATCGTCGGGTCCACCATATCGTAGAAGTCTTAAGATTTGGGCCGATACACCGTTTAAGAGCGCCGATTTCAATTTATAATGGGAGGTCAACGCAACGCTAAACAAGCAGATCCGATAGGTTTATTAAATCATATTAATTCCTCTTCAGTTTTGCTTTATGTGTTTTGCATCAATTTTGCCGTGTAAATGTAAAATTAGTGTTAAAGCTAATTTTAAAGGGAAAAGCAATCGGTTGGGTTTTTTCATGTTTTGGTTAATTAAAATGTATTCGACACATGCGTAAGCCCAGGATTATACAAGTCTAACACAATGCATTATGATTAAAGCGGATTAAGGCATTTACAGAGGAATTCAACAGCATATAAGCAGAGCGAGTCAACCATTATTGTCTTCTTCTAAATTCAGTTTCTTTCTGTTATTTTATGTTCTTTGAGGTATCTTTAAATCTCTGTAAAATTCTATAATATTTTATAATTCAGATAATTAGGAAAACAGTTTAGTAGTTTGGTAGTTGCAGAGATCAGCAACTATTCCACAAATGCATAAAAGGAAGAAAATTTACAGAGAGATGGGAGGTGGTTCAAACTTTGGAGAACTCGGAGACGAGGCCACTGTATTCCTGATATCATCGTTGATTAATGAAAAAATCAAAAGTTTCCATGAGTTGTTGCATATAATTTTGTAAGCTTCTCTGTCTTGTGTCATGTTATGTTTTCTTCTTTTCAAATATAGTAATGAAGTAGCAGATCTTTATTTTCCTATGTAAATAAGGTTGAAATTCCTTAAAGAGCACTCCTATACTTGAAGTCCTCACTTCTTTTTTAAATTATAGATAATAGTTTATGTGAAAGATCATCATATTGTCTATGATTCAGTTTTCATCAGCATAATTCCTCTAAGTTACAGATAGTAGTTTTTGTGAAAGATTAGCATATTATCTTTAACTTCCCCTTCAAACATTTTGCATTCATCACTTATATCCAACAACAAATGGCATTCTAAGATGTTTTGGTCATACATGTATTAAGAGTTAAAGACCAAGTTTTCCAGGTCCTTCATTTGAGAACACAATAAACAATAAGTGGCAGTAAGTAATATTTATTAATGTCTTAAGCACAATTTCCCCACAGCTAGGAAATTGGTTTCTTAAGGAACAACATTAACTGGTGCTGTTGCTGGGGAGAGAAGACAAAAAGATTTTTCCCTGGGTTTCAATATTTCCTCTGGTTGTTTAGTAAGGAGGAAATACTTCGCTGTTTCGAATAAAAGCAACAAAAGGCGAATCCATTGTAACAAACACCACAAACTGCAAAGCAATAGAATAAGAACACTTCGTCTTGAATTCATTAAGTTTGAAGCTGATTTTTGAGAGTGACAAGTTTCAACAGTTGGTTGTTCATTCACCTGTGATTTTCACTTACCACATTGATTGGCGACTCCATTGTACTTTGAAGTTTTCTTTTCCGGGCTTTAATGGCTCTCCCTGCATTCTTAGTCCATAAATTTGATCCATTTGATTTTACTGAGATCACTGGATATCCTCATGATATGCCTGCATTTTCTGTGGGGAATGAGTATCTTCCAAAATTCAGTAGAAAGGAATATGAAGATCCAGCTTAGCATCTCCAAGAGTTTCATGAATGCATGGAGCAGCAGGGCATCATTCATGAAGATGTTAAGATGAAGTTGTTTAGGTTTTCTTTGGACCTAGAAGCTAGGGATTGGTTCAGGTCTCTACCTTTTGCAAACATTTCATCTTTGAAAGATTTCCATTTAGTATTCAATTCTTCTTGTAGAATTTATTATCCACACCAGTTTCTTTTTGAAGGTTGTTGTGAATATTATCATGCTAAAGAAACTTTAAAAGCTCAAGATAATCTTGTTGATGAAACTAATGGTTTTGTTGAGAATATATCAAGCATTCAAAGTTATGAGCAAGGCTCTGAAAGCGAGGAACTATCATGTCCTCAAAATGATGCAAAGAGGGTTATAAAATAGTTTTCTTCAATAATATCCCAAGTAGAGAATGGGTTAACTCTGTTCCAAGCATATTGAGAGAGTATTCAGATAGAGGAAAGTTCAAGCATGCATCAAGAATTTCTGCTTAGCAGTCGAGAGGAGGAAGAAATAATTAAGTTGCAACCCCAGAGTTATTATTTTGGTTAAATTTGATGATCCTCCTATCTATAATGAAAGTGGTTTACATGGGGAGCAGGATGAAGCTCTTCAAGTTTATCAGTTGGGTGTTGAACCTATAGGAAGAGACCAGCAAGTGGAATGTGTTGGACAACAATATATTGAGTCCTCTATCATAGAAAAAGAGGCTATCTCACGTAAAAAGGAAGCTGACAGAGAGATTGTATATCAGTGCATTGAAGAACACAATGATGCCTATGGATCAGAGGTAAATAATCTATTTGAAGTTGATCATATGTCGTATAATAATGTGAAAAAATTCCTTTTCCTTCCTGAAGTTACAATTACAAGTTATTTTCAATCAAAGCTTAGGGATGAAAAGTGGAGACATGAAAGTGACATAGATCATTTTCTTAAAGATGTTACTGATTGTTCTGTTAAGCATATCATCCCAACAGAAGGTCTATTTGGGCAAGAACCTTCATACATAGAGAATTTCTTTTTTGGAGCTGATCAAGACCATATTTCCTCTTATATTCTTGAAGATCATGTGGTAGATTACATGGAGGAGTTTATCAACAATCTACACATATCATTTTGTGGATATACTTCTAATTTTTGTTGTGAGCTGCCTTTATGCATAGTTTATTTTTCATTGAGGATGAATTGTATTTTAAAATTTCACTGGCAAAATGGTTCAAGATTATGCACTCAAATGCTAATATGGTATCATTGGAAGATTGACTTCACCTGATGGAGATCAATCATGTGTATATGTATGAACTTGTACATAAATAAGCTCAGGTGTTGAGTATTTGGTTTTCCAGTTGCAGTTCTTTAGTTTAATCATTAGTTGATGAATAAATGTGACTTTCCCAGTTGGAAACTAGTTTGTCAGGTTTCAGTTGTCAAATTTAAGGGTTTTCACAGTTTTAGACTCCATGCCCAACTAAGGCTACTGATCTACGATTCCCAATATTTTGTTATCATAGTGCGAGCATCTAATCACTGCAGATATTGGTGTGGGTTCACTGTACAGATTTTCACACAGTTAAGACTTGGCGAAGCAATATATGACTCCATGCCCAATGGATAAGGCATTGATCTGTGGTTCTTAGTGCTTCTGTGAAAAAATCACTATCCCCAGGTGGAGATATATGTTGTAACATGCATTTTTTATTGTTTATAACATCCATTTTTCATTCAAGAATCTCTTCAAAATACTTCAAAAAAGAGACAAAAGAAAAAGAAAGGAGTAATAATGGTATATCGGGTATGTTTTCCTTGTAAAGGAACAAGTAAAATAGAAGAATCGGCCCTGATATAGCCCAAGATGAAGCTAATGGTTATATGGATGTATTCGTATATATATATCGCAAAGCATAAATACATTGAATTTACAAAGAAAACAAGCATTAAGGTGTTAACACCGGACCTCAAAATATATGTTATATTTTAATATTTCGTCGGGTCCGCAGTATAACAAAGCACCTTATTCATATATAGTTTGGGTTCCACCGATTGCGATTTGCGATACGCAGACCTGAAACGTATATATGCTATATTATAAGACTTGCTGGGTCCACAATATCGCATAATGCTTAATACTTATGTATAACACTAAGTCGATTGCGATTGCGATGTTCGGACCCGATATTTTATGTGCTATGTTTTATACTATCGTCGGGTCCGCCATATCGCAGAAGTCTTAAGCTTTGGGCTAATACACCGTTTAAGAGCGCCGATTGCGATTTATAATGGGAGGTCAACACAACGCTGAACATGCGGATCTGATAGGTTTATTAAATCAGATTAATACCTCTTCAGTTCCGCTTTATGTGTTTCGCATCAATTTTGCTCTGTAGTTAAAGTTAATTTTAAAGGAAAAAGTAATCGGTTTGGTTTTTTCGTGTTTTGGTTTATTAAAATGTATCCGACACATGCGTAAGCCCAGGATTATACAAGTATACCACAACGCATTATGATTAAAGCAGATTAAGGCATTTACAGAGAAATTCAACAACGGAATAGCAGAGCGAGTCAACCATTATTGCCTTCTTCTAAATTCAGTTGCTTTCTGTTATTTTATGTTCTTTGAGGTATCTTTAAATGTCTATAAAACTTTGTAATATTTTATAATTCAGATAAGTAGGAAAACAATTTAGTAGTTTGGCAGTTGCAAAGATCAGCAACTATTCCACAAATGCATAAAAGGAAGAAAATTTACAGAGAAATGGGGGGTGGTTCGAACTTTGGAGAACTCGGAGACAAGGCCACTGTATTCCTGATATCATCGTTGATTAATGAAAGAATCAGAAGTTTCCATGAGTTGTTGCATATAATTTTGTAAGCTTCTCTATCTTGTGTCATGTTATGTTTTCTTCTTTTCAAGTATAGTAATGAAGCAGCAGGTCTTTATTTGCTTATGTAAATAAGGTTAAAATTCCTTAAAGAGCACTCCTATACTTGGAGTCCTCACTTCTTTTCTAAATTATAGATAATAGTTTCTGTGAAAGATCAACATATTGTCTATGATTCAGTTTTCATCATCATAATTCCTCTAAGTTACAAATGATAGTTTATGTGAAAGATCATCATATTATCTTTAACTTCCCCTTCAAACTTTATGCATTCATCACTTATATCTAGCAACAAATGGCATTCTGAGATGTTCTGGTCATACATGTATTAAGAGTTAAAGACCAAGTTTTCCAGGTCCTTCATTTGATAACACAACAAACAATAAGTGATAGTAAGTAATATTTATTAATGTCTTAAGCACAATTTCCCCATAGCTAGGAAATTGGTTTCTTAGGGAACAACACCCCCCCTTCAATTCCACCTTCCTAGCCCTTCTTCAAATTTTGAGAAGCCTTCCTCCTTTTATCTCTTTAGGTCCATCTCCCTCTGAAACACAATTTATCAAATCATTACAAAAATTATATCTTCCTGGCTAAAACCCTTCCTATCAGACTACATAGCTCAAGAGAATTTTAGGTTTCTTTTGGTCATCAAATTCATGAGGCTGTTGGCTTAGCTCAAGAAAGACTCCACTTCATTCATACTCTCCACAAGAAATGTATCATCTTCAAAGTAAAACTCTCCAAGGCTTTTGATAAAGTAAAATAACTCTATATCGAGCCCCTGCTCCTATATCTAGCCTTTTGTCACTCTGTTACTTGGGTCCTAAATTTCATCAACACCTCCTCATTGGCTCTCCTCATAAGTGGGTCAACCTCCCCATTTTTTTTTCCCTCAGAGGAGATTAAGATAGGGTTGTCCCCTCTCCCCTCTTCTATTTCTTCTAGTTGCAGAAGGCCATAGTCTCCTCATCTCACATGCAAAATATCTATTTGTGCTGACTTGTATAACACTCTCTCCTTACTTTTTCTTGATGATGTAATAATTTTAATAGAGGGGAACATGACCCAAATCTCAACCCTAAAAGATATCTTGGATCTCTTCTCTCTGGCCACTAATATGACCATCATTTTAAACAAGTCCTCTCTTTATGAATACAAACTATTGGAAGAAGAAATTGATCACATTACAAGAGATATAACCATCCAACCAAAAAAATTGGGAGAAGACCTAAAATATAAATGTTTTTTTCCTAAAACCAAACAATTACATCAAAACTAATTAGAATCAGATGCTGGAAAAGATAGAAAAGCAAACCAAATCTCAGGGAAACAAATGGTACTCTTGAGTAGGGAGACTAACACTATGCAAATCAATAAGAGAAGTAATACTAGTATAATGTCCCTCCCTCTCATGGATTCCAATTTTCATCCTACATGAAATCACACAACTCTCGCTACAAGGTAGGAAATTACAAAAAAAAAACCCCTTTGCACTAACAACTTGGACATCCATCACTTTCCCCAAGTCACTTTGTGGTTGGAGGCTAAAAAACCTTCAATGATTCTTAAAATCCATGGTTTCTAAGAGTGTCTAGAAACTAATTCAAGGATAATGTCTTTGGTCTCAGGTCATGCACCTCAAATATATATTTCCTCTATCGATCTTGGATTGGATTTGATCATTGGTAAAATCAACAATGAGTGGATCAGTAATTTGGAAAGAATTTTTTCATGCTTTTACTCTCATTGGAAAAGGAATAAGATGGAAGATTGAAAATGGGATTAATATATTCACTTGGAAAGATCCTTGGATTGGGAGTCAAAATTCCCATCCATTATCAAAAATTTTAATACAAAAAATCAACATTGAAGGTTATTAAACTTTAAACCAAGTATCAACTAGAACATCTATCAAAGAGCTCGAGGAGTGGCTCTCTCCAAATTATCTTTTGTTGGAGGGGCCTCTTGCCGAGGAATGGACTGCATATTCCTCATAATTAATGAAAACAATGGTGAATATCACCATGGAAGAAGACCTCTTAATCAAGGCCCCAAATTCTCAGGGAAATTACTCCCCTAAATTCAAATATCTTTTTCAGGCACAAAAATTTATCCCTCCTAAGCCTCCTTGGCGAGGGAAAATATTATAGAATCTCAACATCCCCCTGGGAACAAAATAGTTCATGTGGCTGATCCTTCAAAACAAATCACCAACATGGGATATACTTCAAAAATATCATATAATGGACCAAGTAGATGCTCCTTATGCATATCGGATGTAAAATGTCCCTTTGCACAAGCGATATGGCATGAAATACAATATTGAGAAGGATGATCATATGGTTTGAAAGGATACACCATTAGGAATTCTTAATGTCTTGGTTAGTTGTAAAAAACAAATCACAACACATAGTTCTTCCTCTGATTATAGCCTAGAAGATTTGGATAGAAAGGAACCACACTATCTTATATAACCAAGGTCACTTCTTTTGAAAAGTGGCACTAAATAGTTTGGCTCTACAAAATATCATGCCTTATCCACCTAAGACATCCAATATTGTTCATTCCTTAAAAACTTTGATTGAGAAGGATTGGGCCTCATATTTTTCAATGGTGCAAAAAACCTCTCGCCCTCCATGGGAGGGGTAGGAGGGTTCATCTACTTATTGAGAAAAGTGTTGTCATTGATGTAAAGTGTAAAAAATTAGGGGAGTTTATTGTGATTATAACCTATATTTCAAGGCATTTTGTCTATAGATAAAGTGTTCAAACATAGATGCAAAGTGGTTATCTTTCCTCTAAGAGACCTTTCTAATGATATATGACACTCTGAAAAAATCCCAAGGGATCAGGGTTATGATAGTTTGAAGTTGGCAGGGTTCTAGGGGAAAATGGTTCCACACATGCAAACAAAAGGCACATATGTGTTGTTTCCTGTCAGTGAAAGTGAAATTTAGAATGCACCATGGAATTCTAGGTCAAGACACTTTGGCATGAAGAGCTATGGTCCCGCGGTTGATAAAACGTACAGAACGAAAACTTTCTCGGCAACTGATGTCCATCATGCCATGAAGGTTTTGGATGAAGCACTTAATAAGGACGAGGCACAATGCTAAATATAAAGAATGAAACAAAGTAATTCTCCAACAAATAAGATTGGTAATTAATGTGAATTTAGTGCTTGACCCAAAAAATTTAATGATGGAAAACAACAAAAATCCAATGACCTTGGGCCTTTCTTCCATACCAGGAGGATGTGGAGGCAGAGATACGGAAATACATGATTGGTAGAGGAAGGTGAGTTTGCGTATAGGTGGCAACAACGCTAGTACAATGTGATGACATAGCATGGCACACCATTGCGTCACAAAAGTAAACATGTTTCCAGAGATTAAACATGGAGTGGTGACGTAGTTGACAAAGAAACATGACGGAGATATGTCATTACCAAACATGAAAATTTACGTCCCATTACGGGAGGTTTAGCAGTCGCACACTACTGTGGCATATACTTCAGGAGACAGAGAAATCTTCATTATACGACATGAATATTTATGTCTTGTCATAAAAATTTAAGAAGAGGCATAAATGAGGAGCACGTCGCGGTAGATACATGTAACACTGCCACCATACATTTACCCGATTTTTCAAGTCCTTCGGGTAAATGTGAAGTAGAGTGCCACTATGACATGACCTAACCTCCAAGATTCAATTATGGAAGTGGGGTCGACAATTGACAGCTCACAAATATCCCTCAAGGATTACAGGACACTCAGGGGCCAAAGAACCACCCCAGGTGACCGAATATTGAGATGAAGCTATTTTTCTTTGACCTAACGCCCTAACCACATGCACAAGGCTAAAAGGGTGTGATTATGACCCTCCAAATGCATGCACAACATTGCCTCCATGCGGTTGCAAGCCAAATCCTCTAGTTTAGAGGGTGCGGCCCTGAGATCTGAGCCACTTTTCTAGGCTAGCCTCCAAACCACTGCCCATAGTTTTTGGTAACTTCTTAGAATGATAAATGACATAATGACGAATCAATTCATACAAAAATTGAACATGAATTGATTCAAAACATGCCTAATCCATAATAGACATTTCGTCAAACACATGGCTAATAGAAGAGTTACAGGTCATGAATGCATATCTGATCATAAGGGTTTGTGGTCCATATGATAATCATCAGTAAGGTCTAATTCCATCTCATATTAGCTACAATAACAGTTGTTAGTCTATGCATTCATCAACCATTCATATACTTATCAAATCTTGAACAAGTCACAGCTTGAGTACATTACAAATCCATGCTTATAACTAGCATATAACCATATTAATAACCATGCCGGAACATCCATCAAATCATCATAATAACAAGTACAAGTGCTCATATATGATAATAGGGAAATAACCCTTATTAACCTATACAAATTCCAACCAATTTAGGGACTTCCACATACCACCCAACCATAGATTAGGTTGAACAAATCTTTCTTTCAACCAATCACCCTTGTACCATATTCCAAGCATGAATATGGGATCTCAAGACCTAAACAATTAGGGATTCCCAAAGATTAAACCACCTCCACCCTCAGGCTACTACGATCACGCTAAAACTGATCAAGAGATCACAAAGCCAAAACAAGCTTGGATGCCTCATAATTTCTTCACCATTACCTTGAGGAATTTTCCTGCCTCCACCCACTTGTCAAGGGATTCCCAAATAAAACCATCTCCACCCCCAACCCTTGGGAATTTTCCTGAGACATCCTCACTCATTTCCAAAACCATCTGATAATCCAAAGCGCAACCAAGAAATGAATCCCATCACACCATGGCTATCCAAGAAATGGCAAGGCAAGGTTAAAACCACTGTAAAACAAGGAAAACCCATGCCAATGATAACAAATGAACCAAATGAACAAATTCATGTACCATGCATTCACACCTCAACTAGGAAATCACGCATGCAACCTCTTACCTGAAAAATCCTCTTGTTGAAGCTACTTGATTGGACCTTCCTTTCTTGTCCTTTTCTTTCCTTGTACTTCCTTTGCCTTCCTTTCTCTAATGCTAGAGTGCTCTAAGAATGCTCTATGTGTGCAAGAGTATGAGAGAATAGAAGAGATCTCCAAAGATGATCTGACAAAAGATGTGAACTGATCCCCATAAACCTTTTTATCATTGACGCCCCTATTTTCTTCATTTTCGTCTACTTTGTCTTCAATTTTCCTTCTCATGCAAATCTGTGACACTTCATCTCCTTTTCTCCTATTTTCCTTAATTTTCATTAATTAAATACCAATTAATACCTATTATCTTTTACAACGCCTTTGGCAATTCCTTTGCCAATTTCCCTAGCCATAATAAACAAAAAATGATGCCAACTATATAGTTTTTCCAAAAATTAAACTTGGAATACCTGTCCCATGACGTTGGTCTTATTTAGCCATTATTATCCCTTTTTACATGAAATTTTAAATTGAGGCTTGTTAACACCCAGGTTGTCCTCTTTGACTCCCAAGAGGATACGGCCGGGGTAACCACTAACCAATCTTTGGGCTGCAGCTCCTAGCCTAGCTGCAGTCAGAGAGGGATCTCTCTATAGGTTTTGTCACTGCTTTCAGTGAAGGTTTTAGGCTAGTTATGGAGTGAATCTTTTGGTTGTTTTTGTATTTGGCTGGGAGGATGCTTCTGATTTCCTTAGAGTATATCAGCAGGTAGAGTTAATCCATTGGGCAATGGGGTCTTGGAGTGTTTTCCCTTGAGGTTCTGATTTCGGTGAGGTGTAAAGCTGTAGGGCCTGTGTGCATCCCATGGAACAAACTGTAAATAGTGAGAATGAGGTGACAACAAATAGCAAAGAGCAGTTAAGAATTCTTTACTTAAGCTGAATATTACAAAGAGGCTTGTTATCTAGGAGCAATTGCTTGAATTCCTAAAACAACAACATACTGTGATGACATAGTATTAAAGGTAGCAGCGAAGAATTACTCTTTAAATACTGTGTCTGAAGAAAACATATAAGATAGTTTAGATTGAGTTCAGGGTGGCCAATGACTAAATCCTGAGACTATTCTTTCTCTTTACTACCTAGATTTTCAAGTGTACAGAAAGACATGGAAAACATATGAAATAACAATGATCACAGGTGAAATAAAGAGCCATGAGGAAAACTTATTGAGCCACGAAATACACAGAATCCTGCAACTTTGAGCCACACACCATCAGGAGATCAAGAGAGAAACATCTTTGAAGAAATCCCACTGCCTTTTGTATTAACTGTCTGAGAGTTTACAATATCAGAATAACAGAGAAGATATTAGGAGAATTTCTTACATTCGGAGTCCAACCCTTCTAAACAAACGCAAAGGGGAATATATAGAGGTTACATACAAAAATATCTCAGGAATGGAGTCATCTGAGAGGAAAATATCTCTTCCATTTGTACAGGAGAGTAGATGAGAAGTAAATGTAAACATAAATGCCTCTTAAAAGCCTTTAACTCCTGTCAGGATAGATTTTTGACCTTTGGGCACTGCGGAGTTATTTGCGCGGTTCTATCATAAATGTAGCATTGAAAGTGCTTTATCACTCTGATCTTTTATATCTTCTTGACCTTGCCACCTGTACCTGCTGATATTGCTGTTGATGCCGAGTACCTGTGCTGAGTTGGCTCAGCTGTCTTTATGCTTGCTGTTATGGTTTTGTCCACCTGTAGATGTAATGTGGACTGTATTGCAGCAAAAAGGATTTAATTCCTCAACTTTGATTCAAAAGTAGCTTTATTAAGTCCTGCCATATGTCTGCAGGGGGAAGCTGATGCCTCAAAATTGACCCTAAGGTCTCATCAGCTTCTGTGTACTTATAGAAATGAGGAGGCTCATCAAATAGATGTGCTACTTCATTTTTAATAAAAAGCAAATTATCTAACTTATTAAAAAGAGCCTGTCCTGTTAATGGGCCTGCTGAAGATGACCCAGGTGCATCAGTAATTTGAATTGCTGCAAAAGTGCTCACTCTTTTGATGTATTTCTCATGTGAGAGCAGACTCCCTGATTCTTCCAAGCTGGGAAGTCCTTTGTCCTGCAGGGCTGTGAACCTATTCTGGAACTTATATATATCTGCCTGTATATCATGGATTTTTCTGTCCAGTGTCTGAGTTAGGTTCTTCATTGTTGTGGTTCTTTTGATTAGAGAAATGGTTTCAGTTCTAATAGCAATTCCCATTCTTACCAGCTGAGCACCAGTCCTGTAATTTAAGACCTCAATCATTTTGGGGGCAAGGTCTGCCATGTTGCCAAGGGCGTTTCTTGCTCTGTGCAGTTCTTTCTTTGCCCTGCCAATGAGTCCTATTTGCTCATAGATAGCATCAATGTACTCCCACTGGTTGGTGATTGATTGTCCAATGGCAGTCCAAATCACTTGCTTGACTTCTGCTGTTACTTTTTCAAAATTGAGCTGCTTTTCCAGCTCTGCAACTGTCTTTTTTAGGGCTTTTACTTCCCTCTCTCTCTCAGCCACATTTTTCTTAGACTTATCATATTTTTCCTCTATCTTTGCTAAGCTTTCCTTGGCCTTATTTAGCTCTGTCATTTGAGCTTCTAGCACCTGAAGTTCTTGCCTTAGTTTCTGCATATCCAGGCTCTTGACCTGTTTTGTTGGTGGTGCTGTGGTGGCTGCCTTTGTTGTAGCTGGCTCTGTTTCTGCTGTCTGTTGCTTGGGAGGGATATCCTCTTTAGGGGTCTCCTCAAGATTTATTGTCTCTGTGGGTGGTTTGGAGGACTGCCCTTGTTCTCCCCTCTGTATAGTTGCTTCTAGAGTAGTCTCTGTATCCTGCAGCTTTTGCTGGGTGTCCACCAGTTCCTTATACAAATTCATAAGTAGTGCAGTGATATCCCTTTCTCTTCTCTGTTGGGCTACTTCATCTGTTTGTGGATGTAGAGTTGGTGGGATCTTCATCTTCTTCTTGATTGCAGCTACATCTGCATCCCTTAGTTTAAGGACCTCCTGTATGGCCTT
>APFE030614618.1:0-17624 GCA_000404065.3 Pinus taeda
TTAACATTTAAAATTCTTAAATTATTTTAGTGTTAAAAATGATAATTATGATTGCTTGTTATCAATTTCAAAAACCCCTATACTCATCACCTTTGTAATATTCCTAACCACTCACCTCATTATCACTCTGCTTATCATTTCCTATCACACCTTAGCCTATTTCTATTCCTACTACGCTCTTCAAACCTTGTCATCAACTCCTCATTTTTAAATCGGCCAAGTACCAACAAGTAGTGGATACTCAATGTACAAGTCTGTTCAATGGAAAGACAAATGTTAAACTGCTGGAGTTATAAAACAATCTTTTGACCTAAGTTTGCTCATGAAATATATATCCGTTATCATCATACAATTTGTATATTGTGTTCTCATAATTGTACCTTTGTAAATCAGTACTACTCCTCTGTCTTCATGATGTGAATGCGCCTTCCAACTCTGCATTGTCATCACAACAATTGGATGAAGGTCGACTATTGAGTTTTCATTTTATAAAACTCTGAGTTCATAAAGTGTGTTACCATGTTAATGTTTAGACTCTGAGTTTCTCAAAGAGGGCCGAGATAGTAGGTGCTACAAAGGGAGAGAATAGCAAACAGGCTTACCCCGAGTTTTTTTACTTCCACCCATAATTTGAGGACGTTAACCAGGTCAGCTCAAGCAATTGAAGAAGGAAACCCTACGAATCGAGGATGTTACCAGGTCAGCTCAGTGGAACGCAGGAAAAGAGGTAACAAGTGAGAACCCTGATTGAATTTTTGAGCATAAAAAAAAGGGTTAGAACAGAGATTTTCAACAAAATGACTAATAGAGCAGAGCCCGAAAAATTTGATAGCTCAGAATATCATGAAGACTGTGTCACGATTTTAAGGGAAAAACACTGGTTGTCTTTTCTAGAGAAATTCAATGGAAACAATGAAGAAGTTACAAAGCAATTTGCATTTTCCTTCAATGGAGAGAAAGCTTTAATAGGAAACTTCTCTTTTAGAATTTCAGAGGATACCATAGCACAAACATTGGGAATCAGTCCAGAAGGGGAAAAGTTTTTCAAAACCAAACAATTTAAGGAAAAATCATGGACTCAGTTTATGTCCAGGTCAAGGGTTTCCTCTGTCAACTGGAAAAAGGGTGTTCCTAGAAGCTGGCTAATTCACCCATGGGACGAAATGGTATACATTATTCAAAAATTTCTTACATGTGAAGGACGTTACAGTATAGTATACCTATATCACATAAAAATTCTGTTGCACTTAAAAGGTCAATGCACTATCAGTCTGCCCTATTTCCTCTTACAGAGTTTGACTAAAATGTCGAAGACCATTCAGAAACAAAAAGGAAATGAAGATAGGAGTTTGTATCATTTTGGGTTGATCAAAATTCTAATTGAATTTGAGTTGCAGAGGAGAGGAAAAACATGGAAAGAATTTTTAATTGTCAATCAAATTAAAGAAGATGAACAGGAACAACAACAAGAACACACAAAGTTTATGCTTGATATTGATGAGGAAATCCCTGAGCGTAAGTCAAGCAATGTTCCTCAACCCAGCAGTAGTGTAAGGACAAGAAGGATGAGGCAAGAAACTGCCAAGAAAATTGAAAAAGATAAAATCTTCACTACTTATAAGAGAAGATCAAGGAGAATAAAAAGGAATCAAACACAAGATGATCAACCAGAGTTGAATGCAAATGCACCAATGGACATTGAAAGCAGTACTAATTCACAACCAGAACAGGAAGCAAAAATGGAAATTGAGAGTAACACAGGAAAAAGGAAAGAACCAACACCTGCAAACAAGAAACAAAGAAGGTTAGAGAAACAGATTGAAGAGCTAAAAGAGGAATTGATGGAAGAAAACATGTTAGAGAAGGTCATAAAGAAGGAAAATGAAATGTTGAGAGCTCAGAGCAAGAAGATTCAGCAGAAAAATGAGAAACTGAAGAATCAAATCAGAGAACTTAAGACTAATCAAACTGAAACGTGCAAATGGGCGACAAAATGGTACACTTATAAAAAAGTTCTCAAAGAAAAATATAAGAATCTGAAACATGAGTTCCAAGTTCAGAAGAATGCCCAAGTTCAGAAGAATATAGATGTATTGCTACAAGTACCAGAGACACAAGCACGAACAAAATGTAAAGGGAGCACATCAGGATTAGCATGAGGGCATGCTAAATCATTGAGTTTGGGGGAGATGTTGGTACTATTTTATTGCCATTCTTTTCTTCTAAAAATCCATCATTTATCTATCATTTTCCTCCATAAACCCCTCATAGTCCATTGAAATTGATTAATGAAGCATTATAAATTGTTATTTTACATTAAATTTAATTTATGGATTTTTATGTTAAAAATTGGAAAATTTCAACAAAATTACGGGATGTCATGACTTCCTGTAATTGGTTTATGTTGTGACACGTGGCATGGTAGGAAAACCGAAACAGAGGATAAGGACGTGATCTAGGATGTACATACATGGTGGAAAATCTATTCAGCATCGAATCTGGAGCTCCTGCGTGCATGGTCAATGCTGGTCAAACCCAGCCTTTTTGGTTGTAAAAGCAGCAAAAATCTGAAGTTACCTAAACTGATTTCGTTTTGTTTTAGAAATTAGTTAGGATTAAAAAAACGAACCTAGCCTTTTTTATTGTAAAAGCAGAAACATCTGAAGCGATAATGCATGTACATTTGGATGTAAATTGTAATAACTAGGAGGAATGCTAGAAAGAAAAGGAGGAGATTAGACAAGAGCAGACTTAAGACTGCGTATTCCAGAACTCTGTTTTGCATGTAATCGATTTCCAGAACTTAATCACAGGGAGCGTTTCATCAATTATAGTGTTTATGTGTTAACGCTTTCATCACCTAAAGCTTTCTAAGTGTGCCATCGAAGCGTGGAAGGGCCCTACGTGAAGATTGGTACACTTTCGTTTCATTTTCATGGTCATTAGCCTTCAGATCTGAATAGCGTTTGATGTCATTTCATTGCTTGTGAGTTTATTAATTCAATTAGAAGTTCTTGCGAGTTTTATTGTATGATTCATGGTGATAGCTTGAAAATTCAATTGCTAAATTATTGAACAAGATCTTGTAAAAGGTTTAATTGAACATTGAATTTCAAAGTATTTCTATGGACTCGATTTTCATGAATTTGATTTTTAGTATGCTTAGTGTGTTACGTTGAAAGAGTTTTTGTGAATGATATCCTTGTAAGAGGATTGAAAACTCAGACTAGTAACACTTTGTTATCTTAGAACAATTGATTAAATTAGGTGATATAAGTGTTTGAATTGTGAAAGGAAACATATCTCAATCTCTTGCAAAAGAGTGTTGTAGCCTATCACAATAGACACTTATTTAGATAGATGAGATCCTTTTAGGTCCATAGATTTTAGACACGTGCCTCTAAGTTTACCTACCTTGGTTGGCATTAAATTTAGTTTTATCTAGCACCCTGGCTTGGTCACTACAAAGGCTATAAAACAAAATCATAAAATAGCTAAAGATAGAGAAATAAAAATATATTCAAGCAAATTTATTTGAATGAGTGGCTTTAATGGGAATGGGCTCCTTGTTGGTACTTGAGCTAGAATCATGATCATGAGGGATGCCCATATGCATCTAGTCTCTTGAGTCTATGATCCATTGCAATCATGTACCTCTGCATTAGATTTAGCAGCAAGACAAGGTCTTCCTTAATTTTATTTATGTCCATAAGAACTTTTCCAAGGAGAAACTTGAGATGCCAATAGATGTCAATGTTGTACATATACTAGTTATACTAGTTTCCAATATCGGGCATCTAGAGCCCAATCTAGAACCTCCACCAATACCTTTGAGTTCATGAGGGTGCACCTCTCACTTACCATTTCCATCTCCACTTGTGTGATTTCCTCTTGTTTCAATTAAGGGGATATGGAACAAACCTTAACAATTACCATCAAATCGTTATGATATGGGATGTTAACGCCATGTATTTGCACACAGAAGAAACTTTCCATATCACCATTTGAACCTACTAAATACCTAAATATTGAATATTATTTTTAGATTCTTCCTTAGTTTTTTTTTTTTAATACATGGTTGTCGACAAGATTAACTTTTAAGGTTTCATATGATTGCTCATTTATGCTCACATAGCTACTTATGTGGAATAACAACTTACTTTTCACTTCAAGATTTTATGTCCATATTTAGAACCAACTTACATTTATCATTATTATTTTCTCCAAATGCCAGATTCTGGATAACTCTATTTCAATGGGCATGCATCTAGATCTATGAAGCTTGTTTATTGTAAATCATCTAAACATCCCATATGTGGAATAACTTAGCTACAAGTATCATGTATCTAGATCTAGGAGGCAACTTATCTTTACTTGTTTGAATGTCCTAGATATGAGATATCATGTATCATAAATTGCATCCGAATTTGAAAGGATTGCACATGCACACCATTGATACACCTCAAATGTTTTGAGTTTTGGATATCCATTTAATGGGTGATTGGTATCCAAATATCTGGGACATGTGGCATGATTTGTTGTTCAAATCATCTATATATTTAGATGTCTGGATATTAGAACTTTTGTAATATATCTAGATACTTATCTATGTTAGTTGCCAGTCATATGCTAAGTTAGCTTCAAACCAGTTATGTTAGATCTACACGCAACTATAACTATCTTATTTGTCAAGGTTGAGATGTGCATGCTAATGTGGAATTCAAAGACAAACATATTTTTGTATATATACTAGATATATGGTTTAAGTTAAAAAATATATATATAACTATGTTGTCAACTATAAAGTATGCTATGTTGCACACAAAATATGGTATGTTGATTAAATGTTATAAACCCCTTATTTTTATTTCCCCCATTTAATGTGGTATAAACCTTCACGGTTATGTCAATAGAAAAATAAGAAGCCACATGCCGAAATTAACACACAATTTTTGTGAAATCTTTCAAGCATAGATCCTATTCTCTAGGCATTAAATTGGGTCATACACAATTCTCGTGGGATTATTCTTAGAAATGAGTTGACTATCATTTTTTTTAGGTAAACAAGATTAATTGGAGATTATATTTAAAAAAAAATCTAGCAATTTTTATTAATTAATTTGTTTTATTTAAAATTTTGCAGGTTTGTAGATAAAATAAATGATCCTAAAGACCTAGAATGTCGGTAGAGCAAGAAAATAAAGGAAGAATTGGACAAATGAAGATTAAGACATCTTGCTCATGGACCAATCGGGAACAATATACATTCAATATCCTGAAGTAAACACAATCACACATGTAACAAATTTTAATTTTGTTATACAACGAGAAAGTCCTTTTATTAGAAAAATAATGGATTTGTATCATTATTATTGACAAAGAGGAATATTAAACGATTTTCCAAATGATTTCTCTTTTCTAAATTATTGAGATTACTATAACAAAATAAAGTCTGAGGAAATTGGGTGACTAAGTGTTAGATTTGTATAAAAAACAACTCTTTCAAATTAGAAGGGGTTGGTAAACTTTGTATTAGAAGTTGTTATTATTATCAATGAAAATAATAAAATTTGAATGCCACATTTCTATTGTAGAAGTTGATTGTAGGAACTTGTAAATTGTCCATAATGCATTTCTGTAATTTTGTTTAATTCCTATCTTTCACTTCAAACATGATTTTTTTTTGGACAAATTATTTAATATATTTTTATTATATACAAGAGTATGCATCAAAATATTTCTGAATAATTATTTATTCATAAATAGTAAAATATACATACTTGAGCTTAAATATTTGTTGAATTCTATGAATTGTTTCCTATGATTCAATAATTAATGTTTTGCTTGTGTTTTAAAACATGTAAACTCACTCATATTATATCATATCCAAAATTCTGTTTTGGTGGCAACTAGGCCCACACACAAGTGGAGATCACCATAACAACCTAATTTAACTACTATATTTTTTAGCCCCCACGAAGAGTTTAATGTGTTAAGTTAAGGGGTTAAATTTAGGCTAAGCTTGGAGTCATGAACGTAGCATATAATTAGGGAGTGTAGTGTGTATACTTGTGGCAAAATAAACTTCAAAAAGAAATGTTTGAAATCAAAATATTTGCAATTAATGAGGTTTGGACATGAAATGTTAATTAAAAATTGAGATAAGCATTAGAGTAAAGGGAACTTTTTCTTTATCTCAATGGTTTTTCTAAGTATCAATAACTCAATTCAATAAGAATAAACTTTTAAAGAGTTTAGACTTCTGTGATCCATACTTTGATTGTGAGAATAATTTCGACAAAATCACATAGAGAATCATTTGTCGCTTCAACTTCGAGACCTGCATGTGTGCCCTTTAATTTATTTTATTTTATTTAAAAAATAATAATAAATAAATAAAATAAGATAAAATTTAATCTAGTATTAGATTAATAATATTTATTTGAGAAGTTAATAATTGTGATAATAATAAAAAAATTAAACTATGGTTACGATTTACTATAAGATTAGAAATTATAATATTGTTTAACTAACCTTGACCCTTTCCCCTAGGCCCTGGTCTAATCTAACCGTTAAGAGTCTTTTTAACCATTGCTCGGTCAAATATAGCCGTTGGAGGACCTGCATGCACTATTTAACTGATCACTCAGATTTGTTCCTCAACTTGTCCTGACGATGAACCACACTAGTTGGTTTGAAACGCGTTGACAAATGATTCTGTATGTGATTTTGCCGAAATTATTCTCACAATCAAAGAATAAACTTCTACTTCAATCTAGCTATGGAATAGGACTAAATGATTATGCACATTCAAAATGAAAAGTGAGAATGAATATGTCAAATACTGAGAAACAAAGAAGGTTAATTTCGTTAACTTGGCTAAATTTTCTTTACGAAATAAAAGGAATCTTATAATAACAATCAAACTAGAGTTGAAAGCTAAAAAACAGTTAAACAACTAGCTCAAAAGGTAAAGACACATGTTTCAAATATAAATAAAAAAAATTAAGGACAAATACTATGCGAAAAGGGGGCTTTTCTTCATCCAAAGTTCCTGTGAACTAAAGTAAGTTTAAGTGTTATTCAAGTAAGCAAATGTTCTAAAATTAAATCAACATTATGAAACATAAATATGTAATGTAGCAAAGAGAAGCCATAAAATTGGAAGGTACTAAGGATCCTAGAGGACCTTTTCTTTACTTATAATATTTTCGTTAAATTGCATTACAATACAATGTTAACCACTTGCAAGCCCAAGAGAACCCTACAAGAGGCTTGTTTGAATGAGAAAAAAATTACAAAGTTTTTATTTTATTTTATTTTATTTTCTAATACCAATGCAAAAAAATACCCCAAAAGCATGTTGGAAATGCAAAAAAAGGGTAGAAAGGTACATTGAATTACCATAGAAAACCTACCAAAAGCCACACTTAATAGGAAATAGTACCCAAAACTACATTGGTAGGGTAGAAATAAGGGAAGAAATCTACACGAAATAAGTTGATCCATTTTTATGCAGGAACAAATTGAAATGCATATTTAAACATAAACACAGAGCTATAACGGAAACTGAACTTCAATTCATTAAAACAAAATACTGAAAAATTGTTTACATGCATAAAGGAAATAAACTAGCCAAGGCAATGGTAGCTATCTTTAAGAAGAGATGTGGCCGCTACATGAATTATGAATTATGTTAAAATGAGGCTCGATGCCCTTTTTATTACCGAGAAACAATTGAAAGCCCCAAACATCCAAAGACCTAACCTTGGGGTTAGTTGGACGCCAATTTCCTGGGGTCGTATTTTAGGCATATGATTTCCATTTGGTGCACATGATACCTTGTTAGAAAGATCTATTCGAGGAAAGACAAATTTATTGATGATCCTTTGCTACTAAGCTATGGGCGTGTGCTTTTCAAAAAAATCCATTTAGGGCCTCAAAATGACTCTAGAAGTTAGGGGCTCGAAAAACTACTAAAAAGAAAAAATTATGCTAGAATTAAGGAAACTAAGAGGAAACAATGTAAGGGGTCCAAGTGGAATAGTTGGGTGGCCACCAATATCCACCTAGATCATTCCTCCCCGCTTAGGAAGCAATGGTCCCCATTGCGTTGAGTGCCTCCATGAGATGGGGAAACTTCTCTTGAACTTGATCCTTGATGAGCCACTTGCCTTGGTGTAGGAGTTGATTAGCTTTGACAACCCGATATAGTTGGATCCTCTGTTGGCAAGTGGTCTTAATTTATGTGTCCATGATCCGAACAATAGTGTCATGTTCCATGTAGTCGGGGTTGAGCTCTATTGGTGTTAGTTTCTCGGCAATATCTGAGGTGTCCAACAGTGGTGGAAAGTATGGTTGACGGTAGTCCACGTTGAATATTGGGTGCAAGCAAAGGAATGGAGGGATGATTAGCTCAAAAGAATTGTCATCTGTGGCCTTGGTGATGGTGTAAGGCACATATCAAAATGGTTGAAGCTTCTAATGGGCTTTGGAAAGGTGTTCGCTCTATAGATGCAACAATACCGTTTCGCCTAGCTAAAACTTGTGTGGCACCCGATGTTGATCATGGCGTTGTTTATACTTGGCATTAGATTTCTCTAGGATATTATGAACCTACTGGTGGATGTGTTCAATAAATCTGGTGGCTTTATCATTCTCATGCTGTACATGTGCAAAATTTATCATTGTAGTCACAAGAGGCATGACAACATCAATGGAGAACAATGGTTGAAATCCCAAGCCCACTTGGAAGGGGCTATGGCCAATCGAGCTATGGAGAGATCTATTATAGTTGTGTTTCACATAGGAAGACTTGCATCCCATGTCTGTGGGTTCTTAGAGTTGTACATGTGGAGTATGCGCACTATCATCCTATTGACGACCTCTGTTTGACCATTAGTCTGGGGATGAAATATTGTCATTTTGGTGAGCTTAGTGTTCGACAACGACCATAGGATTGACCAGAATGTGCTCAAGAACCTACTATCTCAATATGATATAATGGTATGTGGAATTCCAAAATGTACCCAAACTTGTTCAAAGAAGAGTTTGGCAGAGTCTTTTGTTGTAATGCTTTTCTTGCAGGCCATCAATATTGCCATCTTAGAAAATTTATCAATGAACACACATACACAGGCTTTACCTACTTGGTAGAAGGAAGGCTAGACATATAGTCCATGGAGATGGATTTCCATTGCTAGCTAGGAGTAGGTAGAGGATTGTACAAGCCTTTCTTCTTAATGGTTGGCTTGGCGATGGCATAGGTAGTGAAATATCTAATATAATTCCCAACATCTTGTCAGGGTTTTGGCCAATATAAATACTTCTGTAGTATTGCCATGGTTTTCTCCAAACAAAAGTTTCCTGTGACTCGACTATAGTGCGCTTTCCAAATCATCTTGGCATGCTCACATGAAGGAACACAAAGGTGCCCCAAGTAGCACAACAATGTGTCCTAGAAGTGGTAGTCTGGTACCTGCTTGCCATCCACTAGCATTTGGTATGTGGTGGCGAACTCTAGATAATTTTTGTTTCTTTGTGGCCATCTGAAGGTCTCGTGGCCGCAATAGTTGAGGACAATGGTCAATGCTGCAACTCGAGGCTTACTGAGGCAATATGCAACATGATTGGTGTTGCCCTTATTGTATTTGATGTTCCAATGGAATTGTTGTAGATATGTGGACCATTTTTTATGGAATTTGTTTTTCAACTTCCCTTGCATCTGTATAAACTGAAGGGGTCATTGATCTGTGTGGATGATTGGCTCCTTCCCCAAAATGTCATTGCCGACAAGCCTGCGCAATGGAATACATCTCTTTATCATAGGTGGGGTATTTCCGAATTGTATTGGTAAGTGTCCCACTGTGATAGGCCATCGGATGCCCTTACTGGGTGAGAACTATACCAATAGCATGGTTGGAGGTGTATGTCTCAATTTTAAATGGTTGTTTTAGGTATGGTAATGTGAGTACTGGAGTAGAGTAGATGTGGTGCTTCAGCTCAATGAACGCCTTCTGTTGGGGCTCAAACCAGAAAAAAATTTCTTTGCTTCACCCGTGGTAACTTGACTCAATGGCCAAGTGATATGAGATAATCCTAATATGAACCTCTGATAAAAATTGGCTAGGCCCAAAAATTTGTGAAGCTTTGTTAGAGTGGTCAGGGTTGGCTAATCCCTTGTAGAACTCACACCACTTTCATGTGTCCTTCTTTGTATTCGTGGTGCTATTCTTTGTTGATAGCTTCAACGGGTTGTCCCAAGTCAACCCACCTTGGCTTTGTCCTTTGTTTTGTGGTTAGGAGGGGGCTTTGCGCTGCTTTGGGTTTGCAGAGCCAAAGTTGTGCTTCTTCTATTTGAATTTATGCTTGATCTTGACAACATATCACTATGTAGTGCCCAATGAGGAGATTTCCAAGAACTCCATCTCGACTTGGATTTATTTGTGTAAAAAAACATAGTATTTGAGTACCAAATGTTGCTCATAATTCTTGATACCCAACTTCGTGCGAAGGGTATGATTTTTTTTTGTGAATTCTGGCACGTCTTGGTCCCTTCCCTACTGGAATATAGTTTATTTTATGTATTTATCTTCATAGCTCTTGACAAGGTAATATTGTTCCGTGTCGACATCTCAAAAAGAATTTGAAGTAGGTGTGAACGAAAATAGTGAGGGTTTCTTCTAGTCCCTCTGCTCATGGTAGGTTTCCCACTAGTCCTTGATGCGGGGGGCAACTTTGAGGAGTGCAAAGGTAACATTTTCCCTCTTTTAAAAAAATTATGGGCTGAAAAGTATCCTTCCAGCAAATTTAACCATTTATCTACGACATTTGCATCTATTTGGGCTTCAAATATAGGAATTACAAAGTTCACTTGTACATTTAAGGGGTTGGCATCCCCAAGATTGTTTCCATATGAAAAAGCTTCGCCCGTTGCTACGTGCCAAAGGATCTAGTAAAAGTAACCCATCATATCATTCCTTTGCCGCTTGAGGTCTTTTTTCGAGCAATATTTTGAAAGGATATCCTAATCCGCCATCTTTATTTTCTTTCACCATAGGAGGTCGTCGAGGTTGGTGAGGCTGATCTTGCAAGGGTTCAACCAGTTCAAGTCCTAACTCCTTATACCCTGACCTTGTTGGGGACATGCACAAAAAAATAGAGGAAGAGCAAACTGTTCTAATACCACCGATCTAGATTTATGTAGGAACGAAATGAAATGTGTATTTAGACATAAACATAGAGCTATAGCAGAAACTGAACTTCAATTCATTAATAACATAATATTGAAAATTTGTTTACATGCAAATTGGAAATAAACTAGCTCCGACAATGGTAGCTATCTCTGAGAAGAGATGTGGCAAATACATGCCTTTTGAACTATGTTAAAATGAGGTTCATATGACTTCTTATTATTGGGAAACAATGGAAAACCCTAAACATACAAAAACATAATCCTAGGAGATGAAGTGCCAAAAGCCTCGTTGGGGTTAGCTAGAAAACCAACTTCTTGGGGTTGTATTTTGGGAATATGATCTCCATTCGGTGCGCATGATAACTCGTTAGAAATATCTATCAAGGGAAAAAAATATCCCGATGAGCCCCTACATGTAGGCTACGGGATCGGCACATTTTTCGAAAAAACGTCATTGAGGGCCTCAAAACGGCTTTGTAAGTTTAGGACCCGAACAACAGCTAAAAATATAAAGATGTTTAGAATAAAGGAAACTGAAAGGAAACGATGTAGGGGGATCTAAGTGGATTAGGTGGGTGGCCACCAATATCCACCTAGATCATGAGTGAAAACAATTGTACTAAAATCTACAATCAACATGTGCATAAAATGGTATTAAAAGATGTGTTGTCCCTCAAATAAGGAGATGAAATTTCTAGTTTGAATCTAAGGTAAGGTTAAGGGTTTTTTACTTTTTGACTTGTGTATAAATACAAAAAATAGAATCAAAAGGAAAAATCAATATTTAAAATTATGAGTGGAAGGGCTAAAGGGAGCAAAAAACACACCCACAATTAAGTAAGAAGAATACATATTTTCCCTGGTGGATTCAATAGTTTGTTGGTCTAGATTCATCACCAAGGTGGAAAAATCCCGCAAGATTAATGGCTACATATTAAGATCAAACAAATGGATACACGAGTTAGATAAAAAAACCCTAACTCTACTTATATAATTCAAGCCCTAAACTATCCATGAGGTCAAGAACCAGAACAAGAAAGAATTTTATCAACATGAATAAAAGAGATGGAGGAAGACAAATAATTCCATTGCTAATGAGAAGGCCACAATATTTTAACACCTAGTAAATGATCTTGTAAAAGTTTAATGGGCTCCAATGCTCATTCTTGGGATAAGTCCTTGGCTTCCTTAAGATACTTGTGACTCCCTCCTTGGTTGGTGAGAAAGGTAATTTTGCTAAAAAGTATAATCAAGAGGAAGTGGTCCTTAAGAACAGAGATACCAACTTAACAAGAAATGTGACCTCAAAATGAGAACTTTTGCTCTAAAATCCCATATTTTTTGGTCTAAAACACCAAAATCAACCTCAAAATTTAAAACCTTTTTATTAGTGTCAAAATGATGACTTTTTGTAATCATGGCATTCAAATCCTTGTAATATTTACAAACAAAATTATAAAAGTAATCATCGAATTGAAAAGTGGTAGTAACAACAATATTGTGTTTTTTAGGCGTAAAAATTACAACTTCATTGAAAGGATAACCCTAACAACCTATATTGTTGCAAAAAAAGAAGCTTAAAGTCAACCTTAGAATGGAAAAGTGGTGCTCTCAGTAGCATCCCCTCCTTTTTTCCAGGGCTAAAATTACAAGTCTTTTTAGACCCATAATCTTGATAACTATTGGTCAGACCCCCCTTTTTCAAACAAAATGAATAACATTTATATTAAAACAACTGGATACATGTCTAGAATAATTTACATGTTTCATATATATCCAAGGCTTGCAAAATTGAGATTGAGATCTGACGCTCAATCCGAACCCTCAAGCAAGTTCCCCATGATACACAAATTTCAGTCCCTTTCCAAGTAAAATTTTTGCAAAACAAACCCTAATATCCAGACACATTTACATTCCATTTTTCACTAATTTTATTTTGATCAAGTTTGACTTCATGTTTTTCTAGGTGAATTTTTTTTCCTTTCTTCCCAACTTGAGTCCAACTCGCATTTTCTGGAAATTTTGGTGGATCATTTTTTTAGCAAGTGCACAATAATATTCTTGGGATATTACTCATCCACCTAATATTCCCAATAAGTTTCCTTTTCAACATTATTCCTTGTGGTTTGCAGAGGAGATCTATTTTTCACAAGGGATTGTTGCTTTTCCACTAATGTTGTGTCTGGGGAATCCTTATTGGCAACCAGAGGATCCACATTTGCCTGCAGTTTTTCCTGCTTAGATTATGTTGTCATGGATGTGATTTCTTTGGCTATATATGCTTCCATATTTTATTATGGTTCTTTCTTTTCCTGAAGCACTTCCTCTTTGTATGCAGTATACTGATCACCTTGTGCTCCTTCCCACCATTTGGGCCTTCGGGATTTTTTCAGGTCTTTGCTACTCTGAAAATCTTTGGGGAAATGTTTAATTATATGCCTCATTTCATAGTATGCTCTACACCGAAATGAAATATTCTCATAGTCAAGCTTTTGGACCCAAACATAGTTTGGATACATCCAATTAATCTTCGTGGGAAAACCTTTGTTGAAGTCCATCTCCACAAAATTGCAAGTTGTTGTCGTTGTGATCAACGCCCTCCAAAAATTTTCTCACACTTGAATTTTGGAGTCCACTGAGGATCTTACGATCTGTCATCTTATGATTAATCCATGTTCATTTGATTTTTTGAAAAGTGTTTAAGTCTTCTTCCCAATTTTAAATTGTCAATTCTCTTGCACTCACATGCACAGTCTTTGATAAGTTCATGAGAACACTTCCTTTATGCAAGCTTGAACGAGCATAGAAATATCCATAAAGGCAGTGGCTATGCGATTTTGAACTCATGATGATAGTCAATGCGTACCTTCATCGACAATCTCCCTCACTTTGGTTGTGTTTGTACTTTTATTTTGGTGAGTTTTCTCAAATGTCACTTTTGCGCACTTTCACTTTCACAAGTGTCGCTTTCACATTCGCGGTTGTCGCTTTTATATCACAAGTGTCCCTTTTGTGGTTTTCACTCTTGCCTGTGTCACACCTTTTCATATTACAAAAGTTAGTTATGGTGCACTCTTATGCATTATATGGCCCTACATATCATTAGAATATGCACTAGACACATTCCTACAACTTAGCGCACCTTTTGGTCACAATCGTCACAGTTGTCATAACTTGTGTTCTAAGTGTCGTAAAGTGTCGTTTTAACTGTTGCACTTAGAAATAAGTGTCACTTCACTACTATTTTTAGGTGTGATTGTTATTCATGAGTCCTGTGTATCCTTGTAGATTGTATTGATGGTTTTATGTGTGTGATCCAAGGTTTATTCATGTCCGGATACATTTGCCTCTTTTACTCTGTTGATCCCATGCATTTCCATTTGAAATCCCTTCTTGGTCCTTCAGCCTAGTGCAAGTTGTGAAGCCATTAGCCCTCTTACTGAGTGTAGAGCTCAACATGTCCATGGGCCTCAATGATGGAATCCTACTCCCAAATATTGGTGCAATCAGTACTCTCAAGATTACCCCAAAATCTACTAAACATTATGATCCTCCCAAGGGCAGTCACTTGACCCTTCTTACTTATACTTGCTCACTTCACAAAGTTTTGTTTACCTCTCCCTTGCATCGAACATAGAGAATTCCTATCTAACAACATATACCTCTTTCACCCTTTTGTAGAGGCAAAACATGCAATGCAAAGATCCTCCTATCCTCCCAGTGTAATGAAAACCCTCCTAGGTAAAGTGGCTTCTCACTATGGCCTCCCTCAATCAAAAGCACACTCCAGATTCCCAATCACTCACTGTTGGGTCAAACTATGCTAACCTAGATTAAAATCACATTAAAAAGCAATAATGACCCATTGTTGAAGAAAATTGCGCTTTCTTTCAAGCCTCTTCTTCCTTTGAGCGCATGGTGCACTCCCAAAGGCTGAAGCCTCACCCTCCCCCCTTCCCAAATGCACTTTGCACCCAAGCCTTGCTTAACCTCTTCCTCTAGGGTGCATGGATTAATATTGAAGGCTAAATGAAGCTTCCTCTATGCATTTGACCAGTAAAACTTCACTCTCCTAAAAGTCTCCTCTTCCTCTGAGAGCATGGTGCAATCCTGAAGGCTGAACCTTTCACCTTCCCTCCTTCCCAATGTGCTCATGCACCCTAGCCTTCCTTTGACCCTTCCTTTGAGTGCATGGCATTATAGGGAAGGTAGAAGGATGCCTCCCCTCACCTTTTACTAGTCAAACTGTGCTTTTTAGATCCCTCTCTTCTCTTTGGAGCACATGGCGCAACCTTGAAGCATGAAGCCTTCCACCTTGTCCCTTTAGCTTCCCCCATTGCATTGGACCAAGGAGAGATCCTCTTCATAGTGCATGGTGCAGTAAAAATGAAGAGTGGAGCCTTCTTAAGCCACTAATGAGTTTGATTGTGCCCTTCTAATCAAGCCTTCTTCTATTAACCCTCTCAGAGGCCTCTCATGAGCAAATCATTCCATGAGCTAGGTAGTGATATTATAGATGTTTTAAGGGTGATATCGCCTCATCATGAATGATATTCATTGGTAGGAGTACCTTCCTAGCATGACAAGGTGATTCTTAAGAGATGATGTCAAGAAGAAAGCATAAAGGAACTCCTATGAAGAAGAACAAAATAAAGCTACCATGGAGACATGAAGCATATCATGGAGCAAGATAGAAAGAAGACATTGCATGATGACTCAAAGGGTTCCGATATTGATAAAATACCATTTGGAGGGTGAAGATAAACAACAAAGTGGATATTTCATGAAGATGAAGCATAGATCAGATCTACCATCAAGAACCCAAGATGAAGCGGCAAGGAATACAACTTGGCATTACCACTTCATCATGAAGTCCACGTCATCATTGTTAAGTTTTTATTTGTACAAGTGTCATCATGATGGTCAATATGTGTCAATGTATCATGCCACACCATCATGTGGAATGTAAATATGTATTCTCAAGAAAAGGAAAATATGTAATGTGTGGAAATCAAAGAGTTATATGTGGAATATGAAAAGTCACTTAGTCATATATGGACAAAATGCCTTTAGGAGAAGTCTAAAAGTCATTAGAAGTTCAAGAGTTGTGTAGAATTCCAAAAGAAACATTAGAAGTCCAAGAGTCATGACGGTAATTCAAGAGTCAAGTGGATATGAAAGGTCACCTGTTATGAAACCAGCTCAAGAAAAGATAGAAAAGATATATCAACGCCTTAGAATTCAGCCTCTTCGAGGGGGCAACCTCCTTTACATTACATAAATGAACAATTCTTGGATGATTCAAATGAAAAAACCTCCTTTCTATATATAGGAGTCTAAGGAGTCACAATATAACCCAGCCGGCCTAACAATAATAATATAAAGCCACACAAATAACAATAGAGGGATTCTATGGGGCACAATAATAACAATATGGGGATAATAGGGGTGCACCAATATTAATAAGGGGTACAACTACAATAGTAATGGGGTAATCACTAGTATTATAGGGACCCAACATGCCCCTCTACTTCAAAAAAGTGTTGTCCTCAATGCTTGAGAAGTTTTGGATGCTTCTGTACAAAATTCTCATCCTCCCATGTGGAATCTTCAACGAATAAGTTCTTCCACTTGATAAGATACTCCGAAATTGATCGATTTCATAGCTGTCGAGTTCTTGTTTCTGTGACTGCTTCCGGTTCCAATATAATTTTTCCTTCCTCATCAAGTTCTGGCAATATTGTTTGAATTGGGAGCTTGTTTCCTATAACCTTCTTTAAACATGAAACTTGGAAAACTGGGTGCAATCGAGAAGCTGCAGGAAGCTCCAATTTGTATGCCATAGTACCAATCTTTTGAAACACCTTGTATGGATCATAATACTTTGGTGATAATTTATTATCCTTATTAGCTTGCTTGAGGGATATTTTCTTATATGGTTGTAGCCGTAGGAATACCCAATCACCTACATCAAAACTTCTTTTGCTGCGATGTTGATCTACCTGTTGTATCATTCTATTTTGTGCCAACACGAGGTTATCCTTTAATAGTTGGAGGACTTGTTGTTGATGTTCGATGTGATGTTCCACTACTTGAACCTTAGAATTTTCTCTTAAATATGATGTGATGGATGGTGGATGATACCCATAAAATGCCATAAATGGGGTCATTTTTGTTGTTGTATGGAAGGAAGTGTTATACCACCATTCAGCCAAAGGCAACCATTTGACCCATTGTGTTTGTTTATCAGATACAAAGCAACGAAGATATCATTCCAAACATTTGTTTAGTATCTCAGTTTGCCATCCGATTGAGGATGATAAGATGAGGTATGAGCTAACTGAGTACCAAGACAAGAAAATAATTCTGTCCAAAAATTTCCAATGAAAATGGGATCTCTATCACTTACAATAATCTTTGGGTTTCCATG
>APFE030614618.1:46517-57900 GCA_000404065.3 Pinus taeda
TGAGGAACTTACCCTGTAAATTCCTACATGGTATCAGAGCTATTTGAGGGTCGCGTCCGTTGGTGATCCAAATATGAAGCCGGTAGAACTGCATGCAGCTGTCGTTTCCTAGATTTACTGTTTCTGACTGCTTTCAGGACGAGAGGACTACTCTGTTGTGTTCGGAGCATCTGTTCCAGTGAGGAACCCCTTTCGTTTCACGCGTAAAAGGTTTCCGATAGCCCTATCTGCGTCATTTTTAAGATCTGGAGGTATACAGTGTTTATCTGCAGTTTACTGTTATTTTCTCTCTGGTTATTTCAGTTTCTGTTTATTTAGCCTTTTTTATTACCGAATCTATACCTTTCATTTCTGCGTATTCTCTTTTCCCTGCGACTCTATGCGATCTGGGCAAATCAGAAACAGAAAGGAAGTTTTTTTTCTCTCATGCGTATGCTCTTTTCCCTGCACCTTAGTGTGATCTTGGAAACTCAGAAACATTGAGAAAAATATTTAGTTTCTGGCTAAAGCTAACTTTGAGCCGTAAGTTTCGTTTTTCTTTGCATATTCGTGTTGGGTTTTGTGTTTTTGTTTTGTAGGAAAAGAAGAGCTTTCTCAAGGCAAGCACGCAACCCAAGGCCCTCTCTCTCTCTCTCTCTCTCTCTCTCTCTCTCTCTCTCTCAAATTTTTTGTATAGCTCAATTGGTTCAAAGCTATTTTAAGAGAGTAGAGGTCTTGGGTACAAATCTCCATTTTGTGGGGGCGGTTTTTTTCATTCCCGCACATTCGCGCACTTTGCCGACAACTTCAACAATTTGTTTTTCAAAAAGCCATAATTTCTTCATCCAGAAGCCTTTTTCAGAGCCGTTTTTTTTAAAACAGCCTAATTTTTCGAGATCTATCCATTGGAACACTTACTTTTAGCATCTTCAGCTTCTATTTTTTTTTTTTAAATGGAAATTCAATGCCAAGTCATTCTTGACAGCACTAACTACTTCCAATGGGTATCCTACATGGAAGATTTACTTAGAAGTAAAGGTCTCTACAGAATAGCCACGGGCCAAGAGAAGAAACCAAAAGATGAAGACAAGGTTGCAAAATGGGAAAATAGACAAGATCAAGCACGTGGTTTGATAGGGATGTCTATTTCTCCTGATCTTAGATTCCATATTGCAGAACTTGATACTCCTCATGAAGCATTGGAACAAATCACTAAAGTTTTTGGGATTAAAAATGAAATTAGAGCCCATCAACTTGAAAATGAGTTGCTTACATTGGATCCTAATAATTTTTTTTGCATTGAAGATTTCTTGTCCAAATTCAAGACCCTTAGATATCTCTTGGAAGGTGTTAAGGTTAAGAAAGAAGATAGTAACCTTATTTATTCCATCCTCACTAAGTTGGGACCAGCCTACTCTGTATTTGTTTCCACCTTCCATTCTACAAGGGAAGCTTTCATTTGTCAAGGAAAAGACTACAAGGCCCCTTCCTTTGACTCTTTTTGCGATTCTTTAATAAGAGAACAAGAAAAACTCTTACACCTTGGTCTTCTTAATCTTGGAAACTCTTCCAAGAAAGTGTTAGCTGCCCAGCAGAAACCAAATTTAAAGAATCCTAAGAAGTCATATCCTAAAAAGAATGGTCATAAACCGAACAAGGGTCCTAAGCAAACTCAGCCTCAAAATGAAAGATCGTTTCAGCAAAATGATAAGACCAATAAAAACAAATGGAAGAAGACTGATAGACATTATAACTTTTGTAATCAAGATGGCCACTTAGAATCTAAATGCTTTAAGAAGATGGAAGCCTTGGAAGCTACAATGAAGAAACATAACATCCATGTGGAGCATTCTTCTACTTCAACTTCAACTTCATCTTCAGGAATGGCACTTTCTGCATGTCGTTGTCAATCATCTCAGTCTGGTTATGCATTAAATGTATCTTCTTCTTCTCATTCTCATGAGTGGCCCATTGATTCTGGAGCCTCTTATCACATGGCTAAAAACAAAGCCATGTTTTCTTCTTTACATGATTGTAACACCAAAAATATATATGTTGGTGATGATAGATCTCTTAATGTTGTAGGAACTGGAACTGTTCATCTAGACAATGGTCAGTTTAATGATGTATTATGTGTTCCAACCTTATCCAGCAACCTTCTATCTGTATATCAGATAACTCATTCAGGTGAAGGTAAAATTGTTGAATTTTCACCTCATGATGTTGTAATCAAGGATCTAAGATATCCTAAACAGATTCTAGCTACTGGTATTGCTGATGATTCCACAAGGTTGTATAAGTTTCACAACTTTGGGTCATCAAATCTTCCCTCAGTATTTGTTGCTCATAATGTTGAAGTGAGCAAACTTTGGCATGAACGATTTGGTCACTTAAACTATCACTCCCTTCAGCATCTATGTAAAGAAAATATGGTGACAGGTCTTCCTATGGTATCTTGCAGAGATGGTGTTTGTTTCGGATGTGTACTCGAAAAACATCATCGGGACGGTTTTGACAAACGTGCCTCTTGGCACGCCTCAGCCCCTTTACAGCTTGTGCACAGTGATTTATGTGGTCCACTTCCTGTTGCTTCATTCTCTGGCTGCAAGTATTTCTTAACTTTCATTGATGATTTCTCCAGACGCACTTGGGTATACTTCTTAAAACTCAAGAGCGAAGTATTTAACACATTTTTGGCCTTCAAAGCCTTTGTTGAAAAACAATCTGGACATCAAATTCTTAAGCTAAGAACTGATAATGGTGGAGAATATGTTAAAAACACATTCATCAACTTTTTCACCGAAAATGGAATTCAAATGCAACATACTGTTCCATACACTCCACAACAAAATGGTGTAGCTGAAAGGAAAAATCGCACCTTAAAGGAAATGGCTAATTGTATGCTGCAATTTAAAGGACTCGGTCTTAGTTTTTGGGCTGAAGCAATTAATTGTGCAAATTATATAATAAATCGCACTCCTACTAAGGTTCTAAAGAATATCACTCGATAAGAAGCTTGGTGTTCCATTAAACCAGATGTAAGTCACTTTTGTGTTTTTGGAAGTGAAGCATGGGCCCATATTCCAGATGAAAAGCATAAAGCTTTAGAACCTAAGAGTGAGAAATGTACTTTTGTTGGATATTCCGAAGATGTAAAAGGTTATAGACTTATTCCATTTAAGTCCAAAAATGTTATCATTAGAAGAGATGTAAAATTTGATGAAAATAAATCGGCCTGCGAGCCTAGTCCGGCGGATGTGCCACCTCTTCCTATCTCTTCTACTTTTGAAAAAATTTCTTCTTCATATGATGAAAGTGAGGATGACAATCCTCCCCCACCTTCTCAGGATCCTTAACTTCCAAGATGGGTCTGTGCTACTCGGGATGCAGCAGGTGATCTTGCCGGTGATCCTACAGATCAGCGACGTACACGTTCTCAGTTTGAAAGAGCCTCTTCTTTACTGGCTCAAGCTCCAGTAAATCATGATCCTGACACTTTTACAGAAGCTTCAGGCCATCCACATTGGGAAGCAGCTATGAATGAAGAATATCATTCATTGTTGGCAAATGATACATGGGATCTTGTTCCTCTACCAAAGGGACGCAAACTTGTTAGATGTAAATGGGTTTACAGAACCAAGTATGGACCAGATGGGAAAGTTGATAAACATAAAGCTCGTCTTGTTGCTAAGGGATTTTCACAGGTTGAAGGCATTGACTACACTGAAACCTTCTCCCCTGTTGCCAAAATGAACTCTATCCGCCTTGTTCTTTCCCTTGCTGCCTCTTTAAAATGGGAAGTCCATCAGATGGATGTTAAATCTGCCTTCTTGCATGGGGACTTGCATGAAGAAATCTATATGGAACAACCCATTGGCTTCATCCAAACAAGCTCCAGCCTTGTATGTCGACTTAAGAAATCTCTTTATGGTCTCAAGCAAGCTCCTCGAGCTTGGTATGCCAAAATGGATAGCTTTCTTTTAGAATCTGGCTTTTCTAGGTGTTATTCTGACAATACTGTCTACTGTCTACAATATTCCTACATTAAGGATTTAAAACTAGAGATTCAAGAATGATGGTGGATTATTCATGATAAGATAGGGATTGTTGCATTGCCATTGTAATCTTCAAAGATTTTGCTGTTGTAATGATTTCACAATTTGAGGATGAATAAATAAAAGGGTTGTTGTATATTTTTCTCATCTGAAGTAGCCCAGCAGCGTTCGCTGGCGGCTAAGGGCTCAGCCTCTGGTGGAGTATGCTGCTGTTGTATTATATCTTTCCAATTTCCGCCGTGTGATGGTTTGATTTAGTTCCTATTTCTTTGAATCGTATTGCCTTACAGTTTCATGTTTTTGCAGCGAGCTGTTATAATATTTTATGAAATTGTTTTATTGCACAAGTTGAAATTGAATCGTGTGGCTGTTCTTTTCCATCATAATAGAGATTATTATCCTTCTCAACTTATATTGTTATGCTGCTCATTTCAAATATAAAGCTTTGTTGTTCTATTTCAATTATGGTTTCATTCCATTTGCTGTTCCGTTTGATTGATATTCATTACAGATTGTTGTTCAATAGGATTGGTTATTCGATTCCTTTAATTCCAGTTTGCTATCCATTTACTTTGCTGTTCATTTCTGTTGATTAATTGCAAGAGTTTGTTTTTAAAGAGTTTTCCTAGTTTACTTTCAATAGCAGCTTCAGTTCAATTTCGATTTCCTTTTAATTGCTTTAAAGCAGGACTGTCAACTGTAGAGAACATTGGTTATCGCTTCCTCGTTCCCAGATTGATTGTCTTGTTCCAGTTTGGTTTTAATTGCATCAATTTCTAGAGGAATGAGTTATTGCTACTGTATCCTCGATTGATGGTTGTTTGAGTGAATGATTTAATTTAAAACATTTCAGTTTCTTGCTGTTCCAGTTAGATTTTGTTTCCAACTTTCATTTACTTTTGGATTTTAAGCACTATACTGCAAAACATTACTCTTGAGTAAATAGCCACCTCAGACTGAGTACACTCTTGAAATAAAAAGTCGTCCCTGGGTTGACAATTAATGTAAGGTAATTAGGAGTTAAAAAGACACCTTTTTATCACTCCACACATGGGTCCTAATGCTTCAATCACTCCTAGAGTCTTCATGAGGTTTCTATGTTTTCTCCATAATTGTACTGGATCCCTAGGCTCAGCTCTTATCCATAAATCTAATTTGTTTTCTTGTCTTTGGAAAGCATTATAGGCTTCGATCCATTTAATTTGATTAACCGCAAATGAAATAAATGCCTGTAATTGAATATCCCCAACAAAAGGGCCAAGGTTCAACTCAGTTTCCTGTTCTAGTACAAGGTTATGTAAATAAAACTCACACAGTAGTCTCTGAACTTTTACCCCGTAGTGCTTACAACAATTTATAAAATCATTGATGGTGTTAATTTGTATGGGAGCACCTACTTTAGTAGCCTTTATTTTCAATTGCAAATATCTTTCCATTAAAAACAAGGCATAATTCTTAGCAGGGACTCTACATGCTAGGACGTCATTGTATAAAGAACATAAGGTATCCATCTGCTTGATAACTACATCTAACCTACGAATTATCTTCGCGACTTTCTCTTGTTCCCTTCACCACCCTTTAAAGGCTTGACTTTCAGATAGATTGACGTTCCTAAGCTGTTGTTGTAGCTCTTCATACTTTTCTCGAGGGACCGTTTTCTCTCTAAGCTTTTCTGCTTCTTGCTGAGCTTGCTTCAAACCCTTTTGTAGGGTTACTATTTTTGGATCTCTTTTCCATGCGGCAGTGGAGGCCGGGAGTTTTTCCTGGACTTTCCTATTGCGTTGCTTTGAGTTCATAACCCTTATCACTCCCGAAAGTGGTGCCTCCGTCTGAATTTCCTTATCACGCGTCAACATTTCATCCATTTCTATTTTAACATGAATATCAGTCCATTTTTGTTCCTTTTCAATTGGAACAACAGTCTGTTTCTCAGCATCATTTGGAACAACAGTCTGGCTTTTGACAGGGTTTTGAATAGCAGGATGGATTCTGGTCCTCCGCCCTTTTGCCTTGAGGGGTTTTGCTGGAGTGGCCACAATTTTCCTTCCCGAAGTCCTTTTTACCCTTTGCCTTGCCTTTAGAATCCTAATCTGCTGGTGGAGCTGGACTATTATGTTCAATAATCTCTGTTGTTCCATTCGTAATTCCCTAATTTTCGCAATTTCCTCAAAAGGAACAACAAGCTGTTCACTGCGGCTTGGACTGTGACTAATTTCCTAATTTTCTTCCTGGGGTGTTTTTTCACTGTTCTGCTCTGGCTGTTCTGGGGAAAGAACCCTAACTAGTTTTGTTATTTCTTGGGCGACCTCTTTTTCTGCCCTTATTTCCTCTGGAATTTCTTCTGGTGTCTTCTGGTTAGGAACGGATTGTTCCTGTTCAGCATCTCCTGTCATCTTTTCATCATGAACAAGAAGATTCTCTTCTTCTACCTTCTTTGCATGTGATTCTTCAGGTGTATTTTTCTCCTGGGGTTTTTCTTCGGCATGGAGGTCTGATGGACTGGAAGGTTGGTCATATTCACCCATATTGGCCAAAAATTTGGCCAATTCATCTTCACCCAATGGGTCCTGCAATGGTCTACCTTCCTGTTGTTCCATTTCCTCCTCCTACTCGGATTGCTTGGCTTCTTCTTCTTTGTCTTCTTCTTCTTCAGATTGCTCTGCTTCTTCCTCTTTTTCTTCTTCTTCTTCAGATTGCTCTGTCTCCTCTTCTTTTTCTTCTTCTTCTTCTTCAGATTTTTTTGCCTCTTCTTCTTGTATTTCTTTCTCTTTTTCTTCCTCTTCTGGCTGTGGGGGTTGTTCATCTTCTATTTCTACCGGCTGGATGGTGCTTTCTTGGGGCTTCTCCAGCCCCCCTCATAGTCGTGCTAGCCAGACTGATTTCCTGCGTTTTTCTGGTCGCTCGGGTGCGTTGGTGGCCTGTTTACGCTTTGCCGATTTCCTGTGTTTTTCTAGATGCTCGGGTGTGCTGGTGACATGTTTCCAATTCTCTGGATGCTCGCGTGTGCTAGTGACATGTTTCCGTTTTTCTGGATGCTCGGGTGTGCTGGTGACATGTTTCCATTTTGGGGATGGTGTGGTCAATCCCCCATTTATCATGGAAATTAGCTCTTCCCAGCTGCTTTGCTGCTGGGTGAGGCTATGGCTGACTATCAACCGAATCAACCCATGATGACTAACAACTGACTCTACATGCTGTGCCTTTTTTATGCTCCGTGCAACGTCATGAAGTAATGTATTCAACGATGTAGCTAAATTTACATAGCATTTTTGTTTTAGTAAAGCTAAGAGTTTAAGATTTTGTGGTCTTACCACGTCTTTTCTGCCCTCACAGGTGATGTAGCTTTGAATGGTCTTCGCCAATTTCACCCACGGCTCTCCTAGTGCTGCTGGCAGAACCCCCTTTCCTCGAATTGTCAGGCTCTGGCCTTCGTCCTGGAAGATTTCTATAATCTTCTGCAATCTCTCCTTCTTTAACGTCCATACAGGTTCAGTGGCTGGAAATCCTAAGACTTCTGCGATTATGTCATCGGTGACTGCTATGCGTCTCCCTCTCACTGTGGAGTGATCCTCTTGCAAGTTTTGCAAGAATTCAATTGCCACAGTCTCATTAGACTCCTGCAAGCGGTTAAGATAAGTCAGCCACCCTGATCTTGCCAGGATTTCCCGGGCAACAACAGAGACTGTTAACACTTGCGGTTCTCTCCGAACCAATCTTCCCCCCACGATTTCACTGTAAACTCTCAATGGAACGGCAGCTGTTCGTGCTGTTGAAACACAGAGAGGCTGACAGACGCAAGACTTGTTCAAACTCTAATGCTGCAGAGTATACAATGGAAATGCCTTTGAACAACAAGTCATGCAAAAAAAAAAAAAAAAAAAAAAATAAAATAAAATAAAAAAAAAAAAATAGTATACCGTTGAGTCGTGTTATACCCCAGTACACAACTTCTCGAATAGTGAGCTGACACGTAATCCAAGGAATGATGAGGTTAACATCCCCCTGCGCAATGTGATAGGTTGTCCTAGCCGTCAAATAAAGGAGCAGCTCCCGCTCTGCAACAGAGTCTTTAAGGAACAACGTATGACAATATGCCATGTTGACAAAAGCAACAAATTACTAAAATCAAGGTGTAGAGTTGCGTTGCTTAATATGTAAGAGACTGCGGTAATAGGATGCAAGGTTGGGGATAAGACATTTGCCGTAAATAGACAGTCTCATGCGGTCATTGTCAATTGTTCTGTCATGATTGGTGATAATATATATTCATGCGTTGTATGGTTTGGGAAATAATATAATTGATTACTAAGGCATAAGAAACAGAAGGGTGCTAATAACTTACCTATTGGTGTAAATAATGTGACTTCAATACCATTAACAGTGCTCTGCTCCCAACAGGTGTCCATAACCTTGGCAGAGTTGTTTATTTCACCCATGGAACCATGGTCCTTTGTGTATGCTTAGGAAATGTTGTGTAATGTCAAAATGTAGGCCATTATGCTAGCTTGGTGACTAGTTAGCCATAATGCCATTCAAGAGGAAGGAGCGAAAAGTGGGTAGGCCACACGTGATGAGACCTCCTGTTCCAAGGGTTGTTTATTTGATATACCTTTTGGACCATATCCCTAGTGTGGTGGCCATAGTGGGAATGCCACTTCGCTTTCGTCCTCATGACCATGGTAGGCCAGCTCTTAATGAGACCCCCCATCCTGCATTTGACAACTTATAAGTCATGTTTGCTCTTTTTTCTTTCTTTTTCATAAAGTACTTTCCCTATTTATATACAAAGGGTGGTTCAACACTCCTTAAGAGTAGGAATGGTGGAAGAAGTCTTAACATCTCAATAGGAAGATATAAACCCTTTGCTCTTATTTCTGAATAATGATCAAAGAGGATTAAAAGGGACCAACATGATAGAGATAACCAATCAGAGCAGAATTAGTAGAACAATGACAGCAAAAGATGATGAATAAGTGTGTCCTTCCTTCTGTCCTCTTACCAATTCAGGGCAATTTCTTATAAAGATAGTGATTTATGATTGACTAATTTCAGTATGTTGTGCTTTTGTATCCATTGCATAAGTGCATAGCTGTATTCTAAAAGACTTGAAAGAACAGGAACAATAAGCATCCTTAATTTAGAACAACAAAAGGAACAAGTTGTTTCACAGGGAGAGCAAAAGCATGCAAGTGGTGTTCCTTTTGAGAAAAGGAACAACAAAAGTCCACAAATGTTGTTCCTTTGGAAAAGGAACAACAAAGATGGAAAACGTTGTTCCTTTGGAAAAGTAACAACAAAACACACAGATGTTGTTCCTTTGGAAAAGGAACAGAAAAACACACAGGTGTCGTTCCTTTGGAAAAGGAACAACAGAAATCGAAAAACGTTGTTCCTTCAAAGTAAGCAAATGCCGTTCCTTTGGAAAAGGAACAACAGAAATAAAAAATGGTGTTACTTTGGAAAAGGAACAATAAAAACACACAAATGTCGTTCCTTTGGAAAAGGAACAGCAGAAATCGACAATGTTCTTCCTTTGGAAAAGGAACAACAAAAACACACAAATGTCGTTCCTTTGGAAAAAGAACAACATAAATCGACAATGTTGTTCCTTTGGAAAAGAAACAGCAGAAGACAAAATAAAGAAAAAGAACCAAATTACAGTAAAATGACGGTTGATCTAACGGGGGTTGTCCTTCAGAAGAAAATGTTGTTCTTTTGAAAAAGGAACAACAAAAATAGTAATAGCAAAACGTTGATTCAAAAATATGTACAAAAATGATTCAAGAAAAGAAATTATGTACAAACTGTAAAAAGAAGTAAATTCCTTAATGAATTATAGGTGAGGAAGACTTCTCTTCCTCCCCAAAATCTCCATATCTAAGTCTCGGCGTAGCTACTGGCAGAAGGACTCCCGAGTGAGTGGTTTGCGATAGAGATGAACTCGGTGGCCATTTGCCTTGAAGGTATATCCAGAACCATCAATAGTGATTAGAGTAAGGGTAGCATTGTCATGTACCTTCTGAATTTCATATGGTCCCAACTAACGAGTCTGGAGTTTCCCGGGGAAGTCCTTAAACCTGGAGTCGTACAAAAAAGCCCAGTCTCCTTCGTGGAAGACTTTATTTTTAATGAGAGCATCGTGCCATTTAGCTCGCTGCTACTGGATTAGAACAGTGTTTTGAAGTGCAGAGAGCCTAATTTCGTGCAGCTCATTGATCTGTTGTAGTCAATTAATTTGTGCCTCAGTTAGATCTAAGCCAACTTCCTGTGCTATTCGTAATGTTTGGATTTCAAATTCTATGGGGAAAATAGGTTGTTTTCCAAACACTAATTGATAAGGTGAGTAAACAGTGGTACTTCTCCATGTTGTTCTGTAAGCCCACAATGCTTCAGGTAGTCTGGCAGCCCAATCACATATATGTGATGCAACGGTTTTCGTTAGGATTGCTTCTATTATTTTATTGCTGCTTTCTACCTACCCATTTGCTTGTGGGTGGTATGGAGTAGTGATTTTATGCTGGACATGATAGTTGTTGAGTGTTGCAGCTATTCTGTTCCAAGCAAACTGTGGTCCACCGTCTGTAATTATCTCTCTTGGAAGGCCATAACGTACAAATAGATGGAACATGAACTGTATGACAGAGTCCTCTGTAGCTCTTGGCAATGCCTCTGCTTCAACCCACTTGGTGACATATTTTGTTGCCACCAAAAGATATGTTTTATGGTTTGATGATGGGTTGATTGGTCCAATGAAGTCAAGAGCACATCGCTTGAATGGTTCGATGACTAGCTATGGTTTCAGAGTCATCTCATCAGACTGACCAGGGCATCCTGATCTCTGGCAACTGTCACAGGGTTGGACAAATTTCTTTACATCTTTGAAAATTTTGGGCCAATAATACCCTGTTTGTAGCACTTTATGTCCAGTTCTGCGATTGGCGAAATGTCCACCACATGGTCCATCATGGCAGGCTTTCAAAATGTCAAAGATTTCATCCTCTCGAATGCATCTCCTGCTATGCATGTCTGCCCCTGTGTGAAACAAATAGCCCCCAATCCAAGAAAATCGAGTGCTCCGCTGAACAATCTGTTTCTACTCATTAGGTGTTAGATGCTTTGGTAATTTACCTACTGCGAGGTAATTGGCAACATCAGCATACTAGGGTGTTTGAACAGCCACAACAAACAGATGCTCGTCCGGAAATTGATGTTCAACTGCTGCTGCATCAATTGGCTTTGGCATTCTTGAGAGAAAATCGGCTACAGGATTTTCTTTTCCAGGTCGATCCTTGATTGTAATATCAAATTCCTACAATAAAATCAGCCATCTAGTTATTCTGCCATTTGTG
>APFE030614621.1:1837-35365 GCA_000404065.3 Pinus taeda
CCCACCATGTGATAGCATCAAATTTGTCCCTATCTTCCATTGCATGCAAAGAACTAAACAAGTCTGTGCTAGTGAAGGATTTGCCTAATTCAAGACGGAAATTACCACACTCCTTCTTGTTAGGGACCAACTTGTCTAATGCTATCATATACCCATTTTGTACCTCTGGATCTGTATGGGTTTGGCCCTAACCCCACCCCTAGGTGCAAGTTTGCCCAAACAAGATGGAGAGTAGTATTTTGGCGTAAGGATATACGCCAAGGCATGTAGTGGAACATTAAGTTTATTCCACCGTGCACACACAAATTTGTGAATAATATCATACAAGTTGGGATCTTTTTCCTGAATAATATCTTTTATTTTCCCCAACATGTTATCCACCTGCTCATACACCTCCCCAATCATTGGTTGATTTGTATCTACAAAACGATTCATGTTATAAATGCGCTGGGTGAATTGCAAGACTTCCCTCACACGTGCCCAAAACAGACCATCAAGAGCGGTGTTCTCCACCTCTTCAAAACCTTGCGTGTCAATTGCGGTTGGAGCCTTGTCCTTTAATATCTGCCAGTGTTGACTTGATACCATGCTAACCAATGACTCTCTTACCTTCAAAAGGTGCCTGGAGGTGAGGTAATAGCTAGCAAATCTAGTTTTGGCAATCTTCAACAACTCCATACTTAAGTGATTGCGGAAAAGCCCATGGGTATTGCTATGATTGGTAATAAATATTATCATTCTCTTGCCTCTCTTGTACAAATCAGCAATCCATTTGTATTGAGGGCGTTTGTTCTTAATAATATCATGCATCAAAAAGGTTCATTGTGTGAACCAAACACCTAGACCAAAATATGTTGGTGTATCTATCGTCAATCATTGCTCTCGTTGCCTTACAATTAGAAGCAATAACAATGATGACTTGGATGGCATTGTATGGCCCAATTCTTTCAATTGTTTGAAGTAATGGTTCTGCAATGTTGATGGCAGTCTCGAACTTTTCTGAGTAATCATATGCTGAAAGGAAGACTGCACCACTAGTAGACACATCAAGAACACTTACCAATGGCTTGCCTTTTACATTTGTCCAACAATAAAATACAATGGATACCCCATGGTCATGCCAAGAACTTGTCATTTTACCCAAAGCATGTGCTATTTTTGCTTTTTCATGATCAAGTCCCACAGTTCTAGCCTTGTCATACCTAAGGCTCTTGTATCCTTTGGGGGCGTCATTAATGGCGGAAACCATTTCATGCCAATAAGTTGAGTGAAGAACATTGAATGGTGTCCCACATGCATAGAGAAACCGGTAAAGTTTTGATTCCACATCATGCTACATCCTTCGTGTTAAAATTGGCAACTAGGGCCAAACTCCACATGGGTCATCTTATTTACGGCAGTTGATATTTTTCTTGGATTCCTCTCTTCAAGAGGTGTGGGATTGATCTAAAGATCATCTGAATCCGACATGTAAAAATGAAGATATGAATTTATTTATATTATGGAAAAATTGTCAAGGTCGGCTAGCAAGCAAAACAGGCATTCAAACCCCCAGCTTGTCCTCAACGTTGCATATAAAAGGAGACCTCAAGTCATTTTATCATCATCTCATCTTCACACTTCTCTCTCTCCTCACTTGATTGGGTATGCAAATCTGGGCAGCTATCTCTCACACATGCAAAGGAAGGAGTATGTTTTTCTGTGTTGACTGTGTTAACCAGTGTTGACCAAATTATAGAGGCTGTATCTTGGGCTGCGTTGACCAACGTTGACCTCCTTTTGACTGCAAATTGGGTGAGGTATCTTCTCCTTAGCAGGCCATAGATCTAGGCACTGAAATCGTGGTGATCTGACCTCTCATTTGACCAACGTTGACTGCCCTAGGGCTGGCCGTAGTTTGACTTTCATTTACCAGCTTTTGACTGGACCTTTTCAGACTGGTTTGGGTTGATTGGGCTTGTTGTTTGTAATATCCCTTTTCAGGGATATCCCTCAAACACAAGCAAACTCCAACCAAAGATGGACTGGGAGGGCGTTTACCAGATATGTCGCCTCTGAAAAGAGGACGAGATTTGGAGGCTACCTGGCCCTTTCAAGACTCTGTCTAAGAGTATAGGAGAAAAACACACAAGTGGTATAGTTGCGGGGAAGCTCAAAGAGATAAAAATAACAGTAGTGCAACATACAATAATGTAAACATGGAATATAAGCAGATACTCAAGAAATGCAGAGAGAAATGTTTAGCCATTTTATTATATTGAGTAATGGACAGAGTACAAGAGGTGATTAGAAAGATAGCACCTCGACTTGCACAAAGCAAGTGAAGAAATACACTCAGAATGGTAAGGAAATGGCCTCTCTCTGATCTGCGTCCAAGCTGCTGGAGAACTGCTGTGCTGCTGCTACTGCTGGAATCAAGTGAGGATTTGGGGCTATTCCCCTCCTAAAAAAACGCTGAAAATCTGGAATCAACCTCTGCTCAATAAACCCAGAAAAGCTCAGAAAGCTTTGCTAAAATAGCTGACTCCTAAAAATCACTCCCTTGAGGATCTACGCTATCCCTCAAGGCTCTGCACTGCCACTGAAGAGAATCCTCCAAAACTCTGCCCGAGACTCTGCCAAAATCCTCCAATATGCAAGGGCTGATCCCTTGCTCATTCTCCAAGCTCAAATCCTCCACATAAACCCAATCCGGAGCTCCCACCAAAAGAGACTTCGTCCTCCTCTCTCAAGACTATGCAGTCATCAAAATGCTCAGTTCCTCCTCAACTCCAAAGATCGATCCTCCTGCAAAAGACTGATGAAACTACCTTGGCCGAGCAGGCACTCGAAGTCCCCCGGGGCTAAGGGTGAGATCTCCGAACGGAGACACTCGATGCACTAAACAGTGTTGCAGACAGGCTAAACAGCCAGCGTGCTCTAAGTCGAAGTGATTAGCTCAAATGCAACATAATCGAATGCCAAAATGAGGAGGCTCCTCTCTCCTTTATAGCATTGGCCTCTCTCAAAACCCTAAGGCCCACCTCCTCCAACATAACCTCTCTCTTGCCACGTGCTCCTCTCCATCTGCGCAGTCCCTCCAAGTGTCTACGTGGGCCCCCTTCTCTACGTGGTCCTTTGGCCCCCTTGGCTCCCCTTTTAAGTTACAATGTTGTGCTACTAGGGAGTGACTTTATTCAAAAGGTAAGTTTTGTCCCCCTTTTCTCACCTTTTTATTTATAAATAACTATAGAAGGCAAAATTGAGCAAAATCAAATATTCCAATTAGCCATGGCTAATTAGGAATATTATACTATTGGAGGCCGAAGTTGACTGGGTTTGACCGAGTTGTTTAGAGGAAGCTTTTTGCCCTGTTTGACCAACATTGCTTTTCTGGTTAGGGCTTCTTGCTGGTGTCGTAAATGATTAGATTTGTAATTTGTACTATCTCTCTCTGCTGAACTATTGAAGAATATAAGAAGAATTGGTCAAGGGTTTCCCCACATTGGGGTTTGTCCCTGGCTGGTGCCACATCTTGTGTCCTCTTGTCTTGGCTTATCTTCTATTGTTTATGTTTATGTTCTATCTGCATTTTACTATCATGCTGGTGTGATTGCTAAACTGGATATTGATATTGGGCTAATAAAAAATTGAAATAAATTGCTCTTAAGCATAGAACATACCATTGTTACCTAAAATTAACATGGTATTAGAGTTGAGGTGAAGACAAAGCCCAAGCAAGAGTGAAAGAGCAATCATTAAAGACAGTTGGACAAGGACTAAAGGCTCAATGGGTTCCTCATCCTACTTCTCGGCTAAAGACAAGCTCTGTGAAAAGGTTGATTATCATGGATGAAAGATGTCTCTTGATTTGACCTTGGAAGAACAAGAAGTATTGGATTATGGTAAAAGCCTTGAGCCTCCTTCAAATGCACCGGTTGTTGCGAAGACCAAGTACAATAAGGCTGAAGTCAAAGCAAAGAAGATTATCAGAGATTCCATTGACAAACATCTGGTGACCTACATCTCCAATTTGAACACCTCAAGGAAATCTACAACAGGTTGGTCAACATGTTCAAGGTTAGTGATGCAAATCAAATTTTATTTGTGAAAAATAGTTGAAGGATATTAAGAAGGACAAGGACGAGGATATTCAATCCTACTTCTTAAGGATCATTGAGATCAAGAATGATCTACTCTCGATTGGAGAGGTCATTCCTGACAAGGAACTTACTATCACTACACTTGGAGGACTCCCACCTGAGTGGTATATATTTAGAACCACTATTCTCAATAATGGTTGAATTCCAGAGTTTGAAGAATTGATGTTGAGATGCATTCAAGAAGAAACAAGAATGGTGGAGCAAGAAATGCCTTCTAATAGAAGCAACCCCACTGCTTTCTCCGCTCATGCCAAAAAGAGAAATAATGCAAGGTCTAAAGGTCATTTCAATGGAAAGCTTGGATCTAAGGGTGGAAGGAAGGACATGTGCTTTGTTTGCAATAAGGTTGGCCTCAATGCAAGGGAGTGTTCAAATAGAAGGGACACATCACATGATGATGATCATAATCGTTCTAGGGGCAACTTCAACAACAACAATCAAAGGAATGACAGGTACAATGGCAAAGGAAAAAGGAATGCGGGACATAAGGAAATGGTCAACCCTCCAAGAAAGCAAGGAACTCCAAGTATGAATAATCAAATGTTGCTAATAGTAAGCAAAAGGAGTACTATCTTATATCAGCCCTCTCCACTGCCTCTCCTCCAGAAACTTTGGGGAATTGGCTAATTGATAATGGTGCCTCAAGGCACTTCACTGGATACAAGGAAGCACTCTCTAATCTGATAGAGAAGGAGACAAACTTGGAGATTATTCTTGGAGACGATGCCACCTATCTCGTAAAGGGAGTAGGGAATGTTACCCTTCAATTGAATCAAGAAAACACTATTCATTTACAAGAAGTTCTATATGTACCTGATCTCAAGAAGAACCTGGTGTCCATTTCAAGAATGGAAGGCAAAGGATACAAGGTGGCATTCATCGATGGGAAGGTACGTGTTTGGAAAAGGAATTTGAAAGATGCTTTTACTCTTGGGTTCAAGGTTGACATTTTGTATCAAGTTGGAGGAATTCGATTGGGAGCCATGTCTTGTGACACATCTCTATAATCTGAACTATGGCACTGGAGGTTTGCCCATCTTCATTATAAGGCTCTTCCCGATGTGAGACAGATGGTGATAGGTATGCCCGAGTTCAAAGTAGAGGAAGAGGCATTCTATTCTTTTGAGAGCATTTTGTTCCATAGCTGAGCAAAGATAGCTAGGAGAGATAGGAGGTAGAGCACATAGAGAGGATGTGTTCACTGTAGCAGTCCACGAGCCACATACATTACTTTTTTGTATCTGCAGCCATATTTTGAGATAGAGAAAGAGAGTGAAGCGACCTCACCTTCCAGTTGGGATTTCTCCCGAAAGGGTTTTCAAGAGAGCATATCTTGTGTCTTATGTGTGTGTGTGAGCTTATTTTGTCGTTTTTTCCTTTCCGCATAATTTCCATTCGCATGCATGCACTAATTATAGTTGAATCTACAGATCTAGAATTTTATTAAAAATGTAATAGTGCAACAATTCAGTATTTTAATATATTATTATCAGATTTGTTGTGATGAACTGTCTAGTGGAATATCCACAATAATTTACGAATCACCAAAATCCCTCTCCTTTCTTTTTCATGTGTAAATGGTGAATTATGGTAGGGGAGGAGGGCCTTTTATTTCTTTTGCCCTTCCCCTCCCTCCAAAAACTCTCCTGCGCGACTGCGCCTTTTTCTCCCATAGGGAGCATTCTTTTTTAGGTGGGAGTGGTTGATGTTGATTTCTTGTAGCATTGGATGTGCTCTAAGTCTCAAATTTTGCAGGGAGGCTTGGGCACATGTATTCCAAAGAACCCAGAAAGCGTTTTGGGAAATTGCACCCAGAAACAATTTTATTAGAGTAATTAATAATTTTTAATGAGACCCTAAGTCTAAACTTAGGAAAATAAAATAATTAATGGGTATTAATGTAACTGTGGGTGTAACTTCTAGAAGAAGACGAAGATCAAGCAAAAATGATCTTAGCTATTGATTAGCTTCTAATCTGGACTGTTGAATGTCAACGAAGAGATTATTTAAGGAGGCTCGAGGGTCACTTGGAAATACACAAAGAGAGTTCAGAAGTTTGATTTTCTGAAGCAGAGCAGAGGAGTTGCCTGGAGAATTTCGATAGTAAGCTGTTGCAGTGAGGGGTAGGGATAGTTGGGTTGGAGTATCTCCTACAGAGCCTAGGATACATAGCAGAGAGGTAGAGTCTAAGAGACACTAGGAGGAGGCAACGCAGACCCAGGAGGGGTTGATGCTAGGCTAGAAGGGCCCACGCAGTGCTTGATGCTAGGCTAGAAGGGCCCACGCAGTGCTTGATGCAGAGCCACAAGGGCTCACGCAGAAGCAGCGTAGTCTTCCAACATAAGTTTGAGATTTGCTGGCGAATTGATGTCTGAGCAGGGAGGGTTGACGTCAGAGCTCTAGGAGGCATGTAGATTCAATGCAAAACTGACGTAGAGCCTTTGAGGCTGACGTAGGCCCTACGCAGGGCCGATGCAGAGATAGTTGGGGACAATTGGTTCAACTGCTGGATCACCCGGGACTTGCCGGGTAGAGTGAGGTAACCTCACTAAGTTTTTCTGCTAGTTTATTTCTCTGTAATTGGATTTCCAGAAGGGCATCCAGAGTTGTATTCAAAAACTACTGCTTAATAATATAAAACCCTCAGAGCTGTTGCATTGGTTTCCCGCATTGGGTTTTTCCGGGGACATTTGTCCAAAAAATACTGTCACTTGTGTGGATTTTTCTGTATTGTTCTATTCTTTTTTTGGGCAAATTAATTAATTAAGAGAAGGCAACAGTGGTATTAGATTCGATATTTGCTATAGGAAACAATAAATAATTTATTTCAGTACTTCACAGATAGGAGAAGTTTAATCAGTTGTTGCAGCAGTTGATTCGGGGGGGATTCTCGAATTTTCACATGGTTTCAGAGATGCTGGTGGAACAAGAAGAGTAATGCCAGAGAACCCAAAGCTGAGCAGAAGTGGGAAATCGAAAAAGTTGTAGGAGGCAGCAGTTCGAAACCTAGAGGGTTTGCATAGTCCTAGCCAGAGGGTTGATTTTCGAGGTAGTCTCTCTCTGAGTGAGTCGACAGAGAGGAAGGACTCCTAGTTCGAAAGTTGCTGGGGCAGAGGGAGCAACGTTGAAGCCTCAACGTGAGGAGAAGTTGGTGGGACACAGTCTTTTATGCAGGCCGTTTTGCTGGGTTAGAAAGACATCAAAAGAGAGAAGAGAAGGATAGTGAGGGAATTTTTCTTCAGTAGACTTCTCGTCGAGAAGTCCGTTTTCTCATTCGCTGAGCAGCAATGTGAGAAGAAGAGAGGATATTTTCGACATTTGTGGCAGAGATGGCAACTAGTGGCTTGAGGGATCATGATAGGTTGGACGGAGCATCCAACTATGTCATCTGGAAGGCAAGGATGTCATTCCTTCTAGATGAGCATACCCTCAAGACATATATTGACAACGTGGTGGCTATGCCTGCAGATGCAGATCCGTTGAAGAAGTACCACGCTGAGATGGTGAAGGCGAAAAGAATGATCGTCGACGGAGTGAAGGATCATGTGGTCTGTCACATTGCTAGTAGAGGGACTGCTAAGGAGATGTGGGATGCATTGTCTATGTTATATCAGGGATCTTCTGAGCAATGGAAGATGTACTTAGAGCAGAAGCTGAGATTTGCTCAGATGTAGAAGGGGGAGCGTGTGGATCCATTCCTCACGAAGCTTCAGGAGACTCCTGATGAGTTATCTGTTGTGGGGTCTAGACCTCAAGACTCGGAGTTGGTTAGACTGGCCCTCAATTCTGTCTCAGATGAGTGGCAAGTCTTTGTCTAGAGTATCTTGGGCAGGGCGGCTTTGCCAAATTGGGATGAGATGTGGGAAACTCTCAAGCAAGAGGAGCTGAGGAGAGATCTAGTCAAGTGTAAGCTTGACAAAAGCCGCAGCAGTGGGTTGAAGTCCAGGAGGAGGAGGATAATGCAGCCTTTGCATCGAAGGGGCAGCAGGAGCAGCAGAGACATAAGAAGGACGTCTCGAAGATAATGTGCTTCAGGTGTGGTGAGATGGGTCACTACGCAACTCAGTGTCCTCTTAGGAAGAAGGACAAAGATGAGAAGCACGATCCGAAGGCTGTGCCCATGAAGATCGAGAAGGAGGAGTTTGCCATGACAACTGAGATACCTCCAAGAGGGAAGTGGGTTGATTTGGAGCTATAGTTCGAAGGAGCTACAGATGGGCAGGAGCCCACCTCTTGGATCAATACCTTGCTACGGGAGCCAGTTTTGTGGTAGCAGGATGGACTAGTGTCGAATGGTGTCGAGGAGTGTTGGAGAGATAGTTGTAGTGGCTAGGAGCGCTAGAGACTGAGCAGAGCAAAGCAGAGTTGGCAGCAGTGCAGATGGCACAAAGCAGAGGTCAGCAACAACGTAGTAGATTTAGAGGGTCATCACATAGATTAGCAATAGTCAGGTTCCAACATTCACATGGTATCATACTTGTTGGGCATGGAATCCCCCCAAGGCATGTTTTGGGGCTTAAAGCCCAAGTTTTGAGCAAGTCTTTTGTAAAAGCTCCGCGAATTGCGAGCGCGGAGTGTGAAGTCATAATAGACTCACAGGGTTGCCCGCCCTAGTTTTGTAATGTAATGTCAGTTGGATAGACTTACCCATGGTCCGCGGACCATGGGATTGTATAAATAGAGCAAGGCTCTAAGTGTAGAATATAGGGAAGAACTAAGAGAGATGAGAGGAGAAGTCTAAGTGATTGAGTCGAAGTGTAAAGTGTGTCTGTGGGTCGTAGAGTAGGAGAAGGCTCTGCAGCTGTATGTGCAGAGGCCTAGTAGTCCGCAGTTGATTGTGCAGACCCCTGCAGCTGAGTGCGCAGGGCGGGTCGAGTCTGTAACTGTTGGAAGAATCAATAAAGAGAAGTTTTGCTGTAATTCTGTGTATCTTTTTCTGGGTTAATGCATGATTGAATATAATTTACAAGTATACTGTTTATTTATTGCATGAACCTGTATGAGTATTTTGTATAACTAATTATTACTTAAATCATTCAAGTAGGCGAAGATAATTAACTAATATTGGAATATAAGCAAGATCTTGGGTAATAGCGCAGAGCGCGGCGCACAACCCCTGGGTAGGGTTCCGCGAAGGTAGTGTACTAGGCCGCGAGGAACGGGAAAGTGCGTGAAGCAACCTGCCTGCAGGGACAAACAAAGGATCAGTCGAACTCATCAGAGATCTCCAGGGTGCGGAAACCTGGTTCTAGCACCCTCCCATACTACTTTGGGTGAGACCTCAGTCCACGCTCTGCGGTCTGTTGCCGAAAGGGCCAGTAGTACCAGGATTTGTTTGGCTAATTAACTTCGAACCTGGGTCAGGCCCCAACAAGCGAACAAATGGTTCAATTGCCAGGACCGGGATCTGCATAGAGATGTCTGATGTCGTATCACTAAGAATCCAACAAAGAAAGGAATTGAAGAGTGGTTGGATAGAAAGATTCATGAGTTCGTGGCGCAGGAAAACAAGAATCCGCGATTATCAAAGGAAGAGTGGTTAGATTGCTACTTGTATATGGAGATCCACGAAATTTTCTTTGCATCCTTCCCTACTGAGTTGTATGAGTGGATCACGAAGCTAGCAGATAGCCAAGGAAGGTGTAAACTCGACAAACCTATTTGTGGACTCCAGAATTGGTGCACAGACTGGAAGCATCGGAAGATAAGATCGCGCGCGCTGTCAATCACTGGCTCGATCGAATCATAGGAGGATTCATCATCGAATTTGCGGTAGATACTTTAGTTAGCTATAGCAAGGCAAAAGGATGCTTCCTCAAGGGATCGCGAGGTAAGTACATTAAATCTTTGAACACTTGGATTAAAATTTTACTGTGTGAAAAGCGGGTTATGTGAATAAATTGATGTTTGGGGCTACGCAAAATGGGAGAATCTACAAAAATGAAGGTAGCACAAAACTAGAGACTAGCCCCTTGATTTCACCTCCGCGAGGAGGCGAAGAAGAGCTCGTGAAGGTCTCGCCAAGAAATGCGATCAATTTGATAAGGCAAAGAATTCCACGCATACCACCCCCACCCACACCACCACCAGTTTCACCGTCTTCACCCCTGACTTCGCCCATCCCACCTCCGCCACCACCGCAGAGCAATATGGCCAGCGCAATAAAGCTACCAATGTTCAAGGGAGTAGGGAATGAAGATCCAGTTTGTGGTAAAAGCTGTATGGGAAGCACAGGGTGTCACAGACGACAATATAAAGAAGGCAACATTGGTTAGCGCTCTGCAGAATCGCGCGCTGACCCGATACATTAAGCATTCCAATGACAATCCAAATGCGAGGATAGCGGATATCCAAGCGGCGCTAAACAAGGAATTTAGCAGGCCAAAATCGGAGGCACAATCAATCATTGGATTCAAGGAAATCACAATGCTACCAGGCGAAACCCAGTGGGAGTTGGATCAAAGACTGAAGTGCACAATTCGCGAAGAGAACATGACATTAACAGATGGGCAACACCGTGAATGGTTTGTAGCATCGTTAACGCGCATCTATGGAACGCGCTGTCACAACAAAGACTAACCACTCAGGTTGAGGCTTTGGAGGTTGCAATGAGATTGCACGAGACTCCGATACAAGATCCTAACCTGGGAGTCCAACAGATTCATGTGCAGTTGAAAAACTTGTGCCTTGAGATGTAGAGTTTGAAACAAGACAGGACGGATCGTCCAGAAGTGCGCGACGAGGTATGGTGCAAGGGCCAGGGGAACGATAAGGAACACTCCCCGGTGTTCGCGAATTACCTCACGGGAGGAGGACCAATGCCATTGAGGTCGGAGGCACAAGTAGGACCAAGCGCGACACCTGCATTATGGTACGCGATTTGTCAGATAGGAGGAAAGAATGCTACAGATAATTGCCATCTATTACAGAAGTATATGCAGAATTCCCAGCAGTTGTTCCGTAATTTCTGCAGGTCAGTAGGCCATGATGAGTGCACCTGTACAAGTTATGAACTAATGATGGATCAAACTCCTACCTACAGAGTTCAGACTGAAACACAACCCCTTGATCAAAACGCAGGAATGGTGCGCACGGGATTTCAGGGGCGCGGACGAGGTCAAGGTGGAATGGGACCAGGAAGAGGTCGTGGACAACTGATATGTTACAATTGCAGAGGGCTAGGACATTATGCCCATGATTGTACAAATCCAATGCGACCATCATGTTTTATTGTACATTGTTCGATCATGAGACAAAGGACTGTCCAACACTGATAGCGAGGTTGCATGATAAAGGAGCACTCCAAACTCCCCCAACTTAGAACCTGTAGATAATGAGGTCTGAGCCGTGCGAGGAAGATCCTAATGTAAATATCATGCTCCGAAGTGGTATCACGACAAGGGATGACAAAGGTAAGCAACCTGAAGAAAGTACTTAGATTCGCAAGGCTCTAACGAAGGAACCAAAATTTGATTTGGAGCGTGCTAAGGAGATCTTCATGGAAGCTAAGAGGAGCTTCGCGGATGCCTCCACTTCGGGAAGTAAAGACAGGCTAGAGCCAGAAATGGACCCATTGATGCACACTACGTTCTTAGAGACATGCATGAAGTTGTTGCGCGGCAACAAGGTTGTAAAGGAGTTGCAAGAACTCATAACTAGATGCGCTGGGACCACGCTAGGAGAGCCGTGCGTAGTCCGAAAGCTCGGGAAGCACACGGCGTGAACAGGAAGGGAGATGAGATTGACCACGCAGATTGGGGAATACGAGATGGATCAAGTGATTCTGGATCTAGGATTGGACGTGAACGTCTTGCCAAAACAGACATGGGAGCATATGGGCAGACCTGCGTTGCAATGGTCTCCTATCCAACTACGAATGTCAAACCAACAAAAGATCCTACCTATGGGGAGACTGCAGGGAATCACAGTGGATATCAAAGGAGCGAGCGCGCTAGCAGATTTCGAAGTGATAGAGATTGTTGATGACAAAAATCCCTACCCCGCGCTACTGAGAATAGATTGGGCCATTGACATGAATGGGGTGATAAATCTAAAGAAGCGCAAGATGATTTTTGAGAAAAAGTCACTGCGCATAGTGGTACCTTTAGACCTTGCGGAAGGATCGCGCTACATAGAGCCAGTGCGCGACTACGACAGTGACGACGATCTAAACTGCATCTACAAGATAACTGCGCACGAGAAAGACTAGGTAAATCCAATCGTGGATGGCCGAATCTCATGGGAGCGCAAAAGCAAAACGATGGCAGAACCGGTTACACGAGGTAACCACACTCAATTGTAACATGATGACGAGATCGCTGCGCTGTGTAACAACAGAGATAAGGGATCTGCCTATGTATGATGGGTTAGGTGAAGTGGAGGAGTTCCTGAACAAATTTGAAAGACAAGTGCCTGAACAACAGTGGTTTGATGCTTAGAAATGGGTACTCCGCGCTAGGCCCACAAGAAGGTGGGGTATGCACCAGAAGAATTTTGAAGACTGGCGCCACTGCCGAAGGATGATGCGCCTAGATTTGGGAACCCTCAGATGTGGTTAAAAGAAAAGTATGATGGACGAAACGACCCGCTTGCCCACCTTTCCAGGTGGATACAAGCATATGGTGCGAAACTTGTCGGAATGCACACAGTACTCACGGTAGGAGACACGATCGGTAAGCAGGTGTGAGCAAGACAATGGCGCGAACGACCCCTCCAACTGGGACCGCGAAGTATGGAAAGACTAGGTGCGCATAAGGATATCCACATGGAAGCCTTTAACCGAGTATGCGAAGCGATGAACAAGGTCCACAATACGAAGTAGATTGATTGGGACTTGCGCGTACCAGCGGTTCTATGGGCTTATAGGACTGTATGCAAGCACCTGACTTGGCAGACACCCCCAAGGCTCGAGTATCAGGGAACCACTGTAAATCCTATAATTCAGGGAAATGTTGGACCGCGCATACTAGCACCGGTAGATACGACAATTCGCGGAACCCTGGAAGAAGAAATCCAACTAGGAAACTCTAGGCTCCAGGAACTTGAAAAAGAAAGGGCACGATTAAGAAAGAAAAGCACTTTGGTGGACGAGGAAGTCAAGAAGCTGGAGGACGAAATAAGGGAAGATTTCCTTGATAAGAAGACCAGGATGATAAGATAGGGTGCGCATGATCACGCTGACAAGTTCAAGGACTATTGCCGCGGATTGATCAGTATGATGCCTTGGCTTGGACCGCATATTACTAAGCAAAGTAATCAGGGTGGTGCACTGCAGATGATAAGGTACGTGACGCCGCCAGTAACAAAGAAAGTTGGGTATTTCCCAGGGAGAATGATGGATGACCAGAGGAAACCGTACCCGGATGGCGCGGCCACTTGACTAGCTGAGAGAAGTATAGTTTTAACGCTCTAAGCAATTGAAAGGAAGCGCTGGACTATAAACAAATGCAAGGGACACGGACACAAATGCAGAGAAGCACTTCCAACGCACAGGTCTCGGTACAACGTATGCAACAGATCCAGCAAGTAGCAGCGCAGTGTGCTGTTGACCTTGCCGTAATTCAAGTTCAGTTGAAAGGACTCTGCGCAAAGATCTCTGCACCGATAGAGTGACTTGAGGGCGAGTCACGATGTTTGTGTTGGGGGCCTGTTGGGCATGGAATCCCCCCAAGGCATGTTTTGGGGCTTAAAGCCCAAGTTTTGAGCAAGCCTTTTGTAAAAGCTCCGCGAATTGCGGGTGCGGAGTGCGAAGTCATGATAGAGTCACAGGATTGTCCGCCCTAGTTTTATAATATAATGTCGGCTGGATAGACCTACCCATGGTCCGCGGACCATGGGATTGTATAAATAGAGCGAGGCTCTAAGTGTAGAAGATAAGGAAGAACTAAGAGAGATAAGAGGAGAAGTCTAAGTGATTGAGTCGAAGTGTAAAGTGTGTCTGTGGGTCGTAGAGTAGGAGAAGGCTATGCAGCTGTGTGCGCAGAGGCCTAGTAGTCCGTAGCTGAGTGCGTGGACCCTTGCAGCTGAGTGCATAGGGCGGGTCGAGTTTGTAATTCTGTGTATCTTTTTCTAAGTTAATGCATGATTGAATATAATTTACAAGTATAATGTTTATTTATTGCGCGAACTTGTATGAGTATTTTGTATAACTAATTATTACTTAAAGCATTCAAGTAGGCGAAGATAATTAACTAATATTGGAATATAAGCAAGATCTTGGGTAATAGCGCAGAGTGCGGCGCACAGCCTCTGGGTAGGGCTGCACGAAGGTAGTGTATCAGGCTGCAAGGAACGGAAAAGTGCGCAAAACAACCTGCGCGTAGGGACAAACAAAGGACTAGTTGAACTCATCAAACATCTCTAGAGTGTGGAAACCTGGTTCTACCACCCTCCCATACTAGTTCGGGTGAGACCCCAGTCCGTGCTCCGCGGACTATTGCCGAAAGGGCCAGTAGTACTAGGATTTGTTTGGCTAATTAACTCCGAACCTAGGTCAGGCCCCAACAAGCCAACAATAATGAACATAGTTAGTTTAGTAATTTGGGATGTTTTTTTCGTTGCTGATGTTGTAGCAGCATCAATTTGCAGTGCAGGGGCAGTTGGTAGTGGCAGTGGCAGTAGCAGCACAGATGCAAAAACTCAGAGGGAGTTGCAGTACGAATGCAGTGTTGACAGTGGCAGGGTCAGCAGCAGTACAGATGCAACATTTGCGCAGTGGTTGGTGGACAGCATGTCAGACATCAATAACGCAGAGGGGGATGTTATAGAACAGAGTGATGCTCCAGCAGGGTGCATTGCTAGAGCACATTCCTCGCTAAGAGGGAGTGTTGATTTCTGGTAGCATCGGATGTGCTCTAAGTCTCAAATTTCGCAGGGAGTCTTGGGCACATGTATTCTAAAGAACCCAGAAAGCGTGTTGGGAAATTCCACCCAAAAATAGTTCTATTAGAATAATTAATTATTTTTAATGGGACCCTAAGGCTAAACTTAAGAAAATAAAATAACTAATGGGTATTAATCTAACTGTGGGTGTAACTTCTAGAAGAAGACGAGGATCAAGTAGAAATGATCTTAGCCATTGATTAGCTTCTAATTTGGGCCGTTGAATGTCAACGAGGAGATTATTTAAGGAGGCTTGAGGGTCACTTGGAAATACACACAGAGAGTTCCGAAGTTTGATTTTCTGAAGCAAAGCCGAGGAGCTGCCGGGAGAATTTCGATAGTGAACTGTTACAGTGAGGGGCTGTTAGGATATTCCGACACATAGGAATAGTTAAGTATAACTTGGTCTAGTATAGAGTTAGGTAAAGTGTGTTCCTTTACTATGTACATTTGTAACTTACAATCCGACGGTCACGATATGTAGTGATCCGACGGTTCATTCTCTCCTCGGTATTACCGACACTTGATCCGTGGCTTAACACCCGATTGGTCCATGAATTCTATTTAAAGCGCATGGAGGGTCATTTGTAGGTTAACCGTGCATGAGAGAAGCTTATGTAAATTTTCATTCTTTTATTAATAAATTGCCTGTAGTAGCCACGTTGGCGCAGGCCGTGGACTGTTTCCCTCTCTGAGGGTTTTAACCACGTCAAAATACTGGTGTATTGATCTGTGATCTGTTTGTGAGCAGTGTCCTTTTAGTGTTCTGTCTGAGGAACTTACCCTGTATATTCCTACACAGGGTACCTGGTATACTAGCTTTGGAGAGGCTCACAGATGGGGAACAGGTGTGATTCCGAGCTTTCAGACTATTCTATTTTTCCAAACAAAGAAGAAAGAGTTATAGGCTCAAATTTTTCTTCTGTTGTTTCTTTTGGGAGAAGAAAAGGAAATTTATCAATAGGTTTGATAGGATGCTGGATATTTACAGTTATTTTGAACAGAGAAGATATAGGAATAGGCTTTTCCTTGGAGGCTATATGCACTCTGTCAAATTTTTCAGATAGTTCTCTAATGGATTCTTGAGTAGTTTGTTTCCCTATGTCCATTTTATTTTCAACATTCTCAATTCTTGTTAAATATTCTTTGACAAAGCCTTTTAGTACTGTAGTAGAATAATGTACATCATTCAAATTCCTGTTGATGCTATTTATAGAAACTTGTAAACTATCAATACTTTCTTTTACTTCTGTAGTCTTTGTACAGTTCATTTCCAACCCTTTTACTGCCGTGTTAGCCCAGTTTAGCTATTCATTGACTCTTTGTATCTTACTCCAATTCTAAGAGGATTATCATACTTTAAGACCAAAGGAATGGCTTTAGCACTATTTTGTGCTTTTCCTAATAGAATGCCTTTGTAAAGAGGAAACATAGTAGGAGTTTCAATTTTGCTATCATCTATAGTAGTCTAGGCATGTTTTGCTGAAGATAATTCAACATCTGCCATATGTACATCTTTGCTTTCCAATTTTCTTTTCCATTCATAAAAGGATAACCAAATGTTTGCCTTTTTCATGTATGTCTTCCATTCATATGATAGTATGATCTTTCCAGGATATGGAGTACTATGGTCAAAACTTTCAGCCTCAGGATGGGTATATAGATCTCAATTTAGCATATTTTTTATCCACTGATTATCAATCGTATGCTTTTTACATCCTTCCATAACTGAGAAGAATTTATGCATTTCTTGTTTTGAAGGCTTCTTACAATCAAGAGGCCAAAATTATTAAATATGGACTGAGTGATCAGGTCATCTAGTTATTCTAGATATCCTAGATCGTATCGAGGCATACCATAGGGATGCGTTGTGCTGAACATTTCTTTAAGGCGGGGATCTTCATTTTCTAAGGAAGGAAGTTCATGAATCGTCACCACATGATTAGAATCATGTGGGAATGGAATATCTAAAAATTTCGAATTAGGACAGGGAGTTACATAAGTTGTTGGTGGGGATTCTCTCATTCTGGGGTGATGGTTCTGATGGATAACAAAGTCGACAAGACTATTGAGATTTACTATCTGATTGCAGTTTGGACACATAACTTGCAGAGAGGCAAAGTTTACAATCTGGGCATATTCAAATAAATCCATATGTTGGAAATTTACAGATGGTGGATGAGAAGTGGCAGTATCAATATATTGTGGATCTATGTACATAGATGAAGCTTTGCAGGCTAAATCAATTCTTCTGCGATCTATGGTAGATCTTTTAGGAAAAGACACTACATCAGATGATGGTCCTTCTTTTATACCAACAGAAGTGATTTTTTGCATTGTAGAGGGTTTTGGATTATCTACAACCCAATGTTCTGGGAAACTTAAGTCTTCCCATTTGATAATTTGGTGTTATAACTTTTGGTTTTGGGCATCTGTTAGTAAAAATCACGCTTGATTTTGATTCTTTACTGGGAGCATGGAGGACAACAAGATAAGTGGTATTGGTATGTCTAAAATAACGATGAATTTGGATGGTTATATTATTTCTTTTCTTCTTCACATCAAACCTTGTTGTTTGGATATGAAGTTGCAAAATATATTTGATATGTTCATCAAAGGTATATACATAAAAATTTGGGTAACAATCAAAGTAGACCGGTCCATTTGATGATGGTGCAACCATCCCTTCTATTAATGAATATGAATACTTATTAAGTGTCAAATCTCTGATCGTGGCAAGAACAAAAGTATTCAACCCTTTGTACTAGGGGATTGATCCCTATTCTAATACATCTCAAGTGTAGATATTTAGTTCCCAATCGCTTCGCTTCATTCTGAAGTTTTTTAGTATCAAGCAGAGAAATTGTTTGTACATAATCAAAGTTTTCATGTATTTGACTAATACTCTCTTTGATAGAAATTATAGTTACAACTTTAATATGGAACATAGATAGATCCGCATATACTTCTATAGATGAGATACTAGGAAAACACCACTTAGGTGAAGGTTGACTCTCTAAATATTCAAGTTTTGCAGAATTTATAACCCTTTTAGATGATGATGCAAGCATATCTCTTAATGGGTTTTCTTCAGCTTCAAGCTCTCTGAAAGAGACCGATCTTCTAGAAATATCCATTTTATAGACTTATAATTTTTTGAGTACTAACCGCAATGAACCAAACGTTATTGCCTATGATACCAATTTGCTGCAGGGGCTTCAGGCACGAAGCTTTCTCTTGTTGAGTCTTTTCTATGTGACCAATACACGAACCTTTACACGAACCCGTACACGAACCTATAGAATTTCACACTCTAGCGTCCTTCACATGGCCTCCTGCCTTTAATTCGCTGGTGTTCCTTAGACCTCAATGAACCTCCGACAAACCTAAATCGAACCTCTTGCCTCACAAATACTACCTCAACAGACAATATAACATAGGCAGAATAATAGGAAAGTACTCACATGAAAGTTCAACTCAGAGATGGATACTCATATTATTTATGAAGATTTTTCTTACAATTTTTCAGAGAGGGATTCCATAGCTCTTTACCAGAGATAAACTACTTTGACTGACTTCAACCCTAAGAATTTGGCCACTTTAGGTTCTCACTAGAGCTCTCATTCTGATGCACAGGCTTCTCAGATCCGGACTCTAAGGAGACGAAAGCAAGAACTTTCTTCTCAGACTCAAAATAAAACTCAAAACCCAAAAAATCTCACTCTGAATACCCTTGATGAGCCTAGCTCTCTCCTTATATAGGAGATTGAGGAGATCAACACCCGACAATATGGCAGACAGATTGAGTACCATGCTCCATCAGTCATTGAGAGTAGGTCAAATCCCACTGAAAGTCGAAGAAGTGCTCCGAGTCTCGTGACTGGAAAGGATATTGGTACAGTTTTACACAGTGGATAATTTGGACAAATCCCACGGAAGCTTTACATGTTGATTACTTTAAACTGTAGAAAAAAAAATATTTACATAGTGGAGAATTTTAAACAGTAAAGCCCACGAGAAAACTGATCACGTATAGTCTCGTTACTAGAAATCATTATTACATAGTGGATGCTTTTTAGGAAAAGCCCACAAGAACCTTCATTAGTCTCCCAAAGGTGTGGTCCCTTGAAATCTTATCTTGGAATATCTACATGAGTCCCAAGCCTTTGTAGATATTCTTCGTACAATCATGGGATTTCTTAGAACAATTTGGTGTTTCATCTTGGTCATGACTAACCATTCATGGTGTTTTTTCATAAAGTAACCAAGAATTTTAGTGTCTGGGTAATTATTTAAGTCCCCAATAGTTCTACAAGGAGAGTGCGAACACTGAGTTAGGAATCCACAATCATTACATTCGAGCTGGAAATCCTCTTGGAAGAAGAGAAGGTCCATAGTTGTTTTGTTAATACCAAAATTATCCCACCATTATTGAAACCATTTACATCGTCTTTGTCTTTGTGTAGTCCATGTAGCTCCAAATTTTACTTTGGTGTAATGAGTTTCATCCTTCCCGTCTACATTCATAATGTCCCACCATAGTTTTTTTCTAGTCTGAGAAATTATAAATAGTATCTGGAAAGAGAAGTGCTGGATCACCTTAGGGCCACATTCCAGACATATCATACCATCTTGGCTATCTTGTTCGATTAATAGCAAAAAACTTATTGAAGACCCTTTTTTGATTGCTTGGTTCTGTCCAAATTACATTGATATCTCGAAAATCCTTACTTAGGGATTCTTTGGCCAAATGAGCAACTGACATACTCCGTTGATACACCATGTCATGTATCCACTTGCTACCTTCGGGGTAGATTTTTATTTCTGGTACTAGATGTTGTATATATGAACGAGATTGTAAGTTTGCATCTAGTATCTTTGTACTCTTAGTTGCCAGGTCGGTTTCCACCTTGTACAATATTCTTCCCAATTTGGTGTTTCAGGAATGCTTCTTACAATTTCTGTACAGTGGGAAGGATCCCATTCTTTTCTGGCTGATGTATTCTCTATTCAAAAATTTAGGTAAACATTTCTTTTCTCCTTTAATGTGTTCGACTTCAAAGTCGAAATTTGCAAATACAACCTGCTACCATACAAACTTAGCTTCTCCATGTTTCTTTATGTCTTTGTTGAGGAACCTTTTTAGTGCAGAGGCATCAATTCTTAAAAGAAACTTCTTATGGATTAGGTGGAATCAAATTTGTCAATGCAGTTCCATGCTTCTTTGACTTCCTTTTCTATAGTAGAGTAGTTCTTCTCAGATGGGCTCCAGGTTCCTGAGACGAACAAAATTTATAACCCTTTTAGATGATGATGCAAACATATCTCTTAATGGGTTTTCTTCAGCTTGTTCTTCAGCTTCAAGCTTTCTGAAAGAGATTGATCCTCTAGAAATATCCATTTTATAGACTTATGATTTTTGAGTACTAACCGCAATGAACTTGACGTTATTGGCTCTGATACCAATTTTCTGCAGGGGCTTTAGGCATGAAGCTTTCTCTTGTTGAGTCTTTTCTCTATGACCAATACACGAACCTTTACACGAACCCGTACACTAACCTCTAGACTTTCACACTCTAGCGTCCTTCACATGGCCTCCTGCCTTTAATGGACAGGTGTTCCTCAGACCTCGACGAACCTCCGGTGAACCTCAAGCGAACCTCTTGTCTCACAGATACTACCTCAACAGACAACATAGCATAGGCGGAATAATAGGAAAGTACTCAGATGAAATTTCAACTCAGAAATGGATACTCATATTATTTATGAAGATTTTTCTTACAATTTTTTAGAGAGAGATTCCATAGCTCTTTACCAGAGATAGAATTCTTAGGCTTTTATCAAATGTTGCGACTTGACAAGCAAGAAGCTATCTGAAGGCTTCCTAACCTTTCATATACTCTGTCTTAGAACTTCAATCTCTAAAACACACTTTGACCGACTTCAACCTAAGAATCTGGCCACTTTAGGTTCTCACCAGAGCTCTCACTTTGATGCACAAGCTTCTCAGATACAGACTCTAAGGAGATGAAAGCAATAAATTTCTTCTCGAACTCAAAATAAAACTCAAAACCAAAAAGCTCTCACTCTGAATACGCTTGATGAGCCTAGTTCACTCCTTATATATGAGATTGAGGAGACCAACACTGAACAATGTGGCAAATGTATTGAGTACCATGCTCCATCAGTCATTGAGATGTGGGTCAAATCCCACCAAAAGCCGGAGAAGTGCTCAGAGTCTCATGACTAGAAAGGATCTTGGTACAATTTTACACATTGGATGATTTGGAAAAATCCCACAGAAAAATTTACATGTTGATTATTTTAAACTGTAGTAAACAAGATATTTACATAGTGGAGACTTTTAAACAGTAAAGCCCATGAGAAAACTGGTCACGTACAGTCTTTTGACTAGACATCATTATTACATAGTGGATGCCTTTTAGGACAAGCCCACGAGAACCTTCATTAGTCTCCCAAAGGTGTGGCCCCTGGAAATCTTATCTTGGAATATCTACATGAGTCCCAAGCCTTTGTATATATTCTTCTTACAATCATGAGCTTCCTTAGAACAATTTGGTGTCTTTTCATAAAGTAACCAAGAATTTGACTGTCTAGGTAATTATTTAAGTCCCCAATAGTTTTACAAGGAAAGTACCAACACTCAGTTAGGAATCCACAATCATTGCATTCGAGTTGGAAATCCTTTTGGAAGAAGAGAGGGTCCATAATTGTTTTGTTAATACCAAAATTAGCCCACCATTGTTGAAACCATTCACATTGTCCTTGTCTTTGTGTAGTCCATGTGGCTCCAAATTTTACTCTGGTGTAATGAGTTTCATCCTTCCCGTCTACATTCATAATGTCCCACCATAGTTTTTTGTTGTCTGAGAAATTATAAATGGTATCTGGAAAGAGAAGGGCTAGATCGCCTTGAGGCCACATTCCAGACATATCATACCATCTTGGCCATCTGGTTCGATTAATAGAAAAAAAACTTATTAAAGACCCTTTTTTGATTGCTTCCTTCTATCCAAATTACATTGATATCCCAAAAATCCTTGCTTAGGGATTCTTCGGCCAGATGAGCAGCTGACATACTCCGTCGATACACCATGTCATATATCCACTTGCTACCTTTGGGGTAGATTTTTCTTTCTGGTACTAGATGTTGTATATCTGAATGGGATTGTAAGTTTGCATCTAGTACCTTTATATTTCTTAGCTTCCAGGTACGTTTCCACCTTGTACAATATTCTTCCCAATTTTTTGTTTCAGGAATGCTTCTTAGAATTTCTGTATGCTGGGAAGGATCCCATTTTGTTACTATCAACATGACATTTTCTTTCTTACTGATGTATTCTCTACTCAAAAAGTCAGGCAAAGAATTCTTTTCTCCTTTAATTTGTTCGACTTCAAAGTCGAAATTTGCAAATAGAGTCTGCTAACTTGCAAACTTAGCTTCTCCAAGTTTCTTTATGTCTTTATTGAGGACCTTTTTTAGTGCAGAGACATCAGTCCTTAAAAGAAACTTCTTATGGATTAGGTGGACATCAAATTTGTGAATGTAGTTCCATGCTTCTTTGACTTACTTTTCTATAGTAGAGTAATTCTTCTCAGATGGGATACAGGTTCCTAAGATGAACTGGACAACTTGTTCTTCTCGTTCCTTCTTTTGCTTTGGAATTCCTCCCCACCCCACATCGCTGGCATCTGTTTCAAAATTTTTGAAAGAATCTTCATCAACAATATGAAGATTAGGGAGAGATTTTACCTTATTTTTTATTCTTTTGATGGCTTATGTGTGTGCTTGAGACCATGGTTGTGGATGTTTATGTAACCTCTAATTAAGTAATATTCTATATTTGGCACAATCTTTATAAAAAATGCTCACATAGTTCAAGCATCCCAAAAATCTCTACAACTGAGTTTTGTCAGCAATAATATCTGGAAATTTATCAGTAAATTCTAAAGCATCCTTTTGCAAAGTGATCTTCCCATCTTTGATTGTGTGGCCTAAGAATTTGATACTTGTTTGAAAGAGTTCAATCTTTTTCTTGCTGAGAACCAAGCCATAATTTTTGACCAGTTGTACAAATTTCTGAACATGCTTGAGGTGTTCATGGAAATTTTTAGAGAATATAAGAACATCGTCAATATATACCAATAACCAATAAAAATATGGTTTAAAAATTGTGTCCATGACTTTTTTGAATTTGGAAGGAGCATGCTTATGCCCAAAAGTCATCGCATTCCATTCATAGTGTCCTGTTGGGACACTTAAAGTTGTTTTAAATTTATCAAATTCTTGGATTGCCACTTGCCAGAAACCTGATTTCATATCAAATTTGGAAAATACTTGATCCCTTGCAATCCTTGCTAGGAGATTCCATTTATGGGGAATAGGGTAAGTATAGTCTGAAAGAACAATGTTTAAAGGTCTGTAGTTTATGACTAATCTTGGAACTCCCCTTAAATATTCTAAATGCTTATTGACATAAAATCCATAGCAGTTCCAAGGACTGCTAGATTCTTTGATTAGTCTTCTTTCTAACATGCTTGCAATTTCCTTTTGACAGAGATCTATGTATTCTTTGTTCATAGGAATTGCTCTGCTCTTGCAAGGTTTTCCTTCATATCCTGTGGTTTCTTCATCTCTCCATCAAAAGAAGGTGGCTTTGCTTTCTTAAACTCATCTGGAAAATATCCCCTATCACTCCTCCTATAAGGATGATAACGATGACGATCATAGTGCCTCTCTAAATCAAAACTAGAATAGTACCTATGTCTATCCCTCCTCCTTTCCGGAGTGTCCAAAAATCTGCCATTTCTAACCAGGTCATCTCTATCTTACTTGTGACCACCATGCAACCTACTACCATATGCCCCATTAGTTTTTTCCTCCTGCTCATAGCTGATCTGACATGGTCCCTGTCACTGCAAATCTAACAAACTCTGAAGTATCACTACATTTACCACTGCTTGTTTCTCCTGTACCTGCATGATTATGTCATTATTTGCCTTACAACTCCTTATTTCTTCCTTTAAGCTTCTCAATGTATCTTCCAAATCGAAAGAATTCCCAACACCATACTGCTCATTTGATTCATAGGGAGAGTCCTTGTATTCTACCATCTTGCTAGCCATTTGATATTTCTTCCTGTAATGTGTATTATGTCAGCCAAACCAAATCAGAATAAACCAGCCTAACTTAGTATAGATCAGGAAGGATACCTTGTCTGTAAGATCAACAAATCAGCATGATACATGTATAACATAATCATGACAACATATAGAAACATAACACATAAGCATATAACCATGCAACCATCATTCTATCTAGCATCCAATCATCAATGCATGGCCTTATCAACAACTCATACCACGACCTCATGCATGACAACAACCACTACATCATTGTATACTTTACCACGTGCAAACATTAACATGCATAAGCAATGCATAACCAACCATACACATGCATAAACACATGTAATCAAGCATAAATGGACAATACTTGTAATAAAATATACGAGAATGATACATGCAAACAAGCATACAAGAATGTAACCAAACATATGAGAATGTAACCAAGCATGAAAAATGATACATGTAAGCAACATATAACAACATGTAACCAATCATACACTCATGACTATGTAGCCCACAATAACAACATCAACTTCCACATGACAACATCACTACAACAATGATCAACATTATGCAAATGCAACAAGCACATGGAATGAAAGTGTAAGAGACATGCATGCAACTGACATTCATGCATGACCAACACATAACCCATCTAGTCTAAGGGGTTAACCATGCTCTAATACCACTATGTAATACCCTCCTCCCACATCTACCCAAGCAACTATCTAGTTGGAGTAAACATGTCACAAGAAATCACTATGATATGATTTGATCTCCTAAGCCACGTTTGGATGTGGAACCGATGTAAACACACCATACATACATTCAACATCAACATTAGGACCCTCAGGAACCAATCCAACCTTACTTCCAACTAGCCCCTGGGTCCCACTAATATTTTGGATCGCTTGACCTCTGGGCGCTCTCATGCTATGTGCGTGACAACGTCCAGAGACCTCTGGACTGTCTCATAGGCCTGTAAGTTAGAATCCAGGGACTATTTTGCACAATGTTGTGCCAACATCCCCAGGATTTAAGCCACTTTTTCAGGCCCAAAGCCCAGGTCACTGCCCAGAATAGAATGGGATCTTCATAATAGTAAAATAACTAGGGAATGATAGTATAAATGTAATCACTTGAATGAGACCTTGACTAGACCCTTAATAGACATGACAGACATTTCGTCAAACATATCAGGAATATGTAATCTACATGTGTAAATAACAAATATGAGCATAGGGGTCTCATACTTAGTTGACAATCACTAAGAAGCATTGTTTCCTTAACACTTTAGTTGTAGTTTCATCCATTAGTCCATAGATACATTGTTCAATCATATACAAGTAAAAACATGACGAGATCCATACATAGCTATTGTCATAATACATTATCATAACCAACATAATAACAACATAAATGCCAAGGAAATCAGAGCCATATAATCCAAATATAAACTAATATAATACTCATATAAATATAAGGAGAAATAACCTCATATTGATGATGCAAAATCCAAACCTGAGATAGGACTTCCATGTTCCACCTGACCATAGAATGCCTGAGCCAAATATCTCTTCATCCATTCACCCCTATTCCATATTCCAAGCATGAATGGGGGATCTCATAGAACACATCAATCCAAAACCATCTAGGGCATCCAGAGGCCATTGACCTCAACCATCAATAGTGATTCCACCTCACGACCGGACTTCACAACACCATCATCAGATTGGTCTCCATCCAAGCCTTCCAAGGCTTCCAAAGTGTTTTTTCCAACCAAGGCTTACAGGACTATTAACTAAACTCACAACTGCCTCCAGGCTTCCAGAGTGTTTGTCCAACAAAGGCTTCCAGGACTAGTAACTCAACCCACCAAGGGCTTCCAATGTGTTTTTCCAACCAAGTCTTCCACGACTAGTAACTCAACCCAAGTTGTTACAGGGCTTCTAGAGAGTTTGTCCAACAAGGGCTTCCAGGAACTAATAACTCAACCCAATATAAGGAAACATGAGAACCAACCAAAACAAAACAATGAAGTAAATGCACAATATCCATGGCTATCCAGGAAATGGCAAGGCTAGGAAATGCACTATCAATCTAGGCAATCCTCCATGCCAGTGACAGATCATGACCAAAGAACCACATGCATATAACATGCATGCCAAAAATAATTAGGAAAACATACATGCAACTCGATACCTGCAAGAAAAATTATTGTATCTACTGATCTTGATGCCCTCTTGCACTTTCCTGCTCTTCCTTTGCCTTCTTGCTCCAAAAATTCAAGTATGGCACACCATCCAAGAGCGATCCAAGAAAACTCTAAGTATCCAAGAGTATGAGAGAGAGAGAATAATGAGAGAGATCCAAAATTGAATTAACAAAAGGTTACCAACTGATCCTCATAAGCCTTTTTATGAATGATGCCTCTATTTTCTTCATTTTTCCTTTATTTTCCTTCATTTTCCTCCCCACATGTAACTTGTGACCTTTCACCTCCCTTTTCTCCTAATTTCAATTACTTTCAGAAATAAATGTGCCAAAAATGCCATTTTGTCTTTCCAAAGCCTTAGCCATTGCCTTAGCCAATTTCCTTAGCCATTAATCAATCACAAGTGATCCCCATCACTAGGATTTTTCCCAACATTCAGATTGGAATAAGTGTCCCATCAATTGTAGTTATTATTTTTCCTTTATTAACTTTATTACATGGAATTTTCACTAGGGTTGTTACAAGCAGAGTATATGGCAGCAAACACAACTATGTGTGAAGCTATATCACTTTAGAAGCTACTGGTTAGCTTGTTTAAGCAGAGAATGGAGGCAACCAATGTATATTATGATAATCAAAGTTGCATTAAGCTCTCTAAGAATCCAATGTTTCATGACAGGTCAAAACACATAGATATTCGGTGTTATTTCATCGAATGTTGTGTGTAACGTGGAGTGATCTAGCTAAAATATGTTCCCAAAGATGAGTAAGTTGCATATATACTCACAAAGCTATAGGGAGAGCTAAATTCTTATATTTCATAAAACACATGGGTATGGTGGAGAACCTATTTCAATAGCAGGGACAAAATATTTCATATGATTCTCAGTTGCAATAGTAGGAGCGACAATTGAGAGGGAGTTGTAGTGCAGATGATGAGTTGGCAGCAGTATAGCAGTGTTAGCAACAATAGAGTCACAGTGGCCAGGAATCAGCAACGTGACAAAGGGTGACACTGAGACAGGGTGTTGTAGCAGTGTAGCACTAGAACACCTTCCTCGCTAAGATGGAGTGTTATTTTTTGTAGCATTGAGGTGTTCTATTATCAAAACTTTGTGGAGAGACTAAAACAAGGGATTTCTTCATAACCCAAAAATCATTTCCGGAAATTCCACCTATAAGTGTCTCAATTAGATTATTAGCCTATTTTTAAATATTTCCTAGGTCTAAACTTAGGCAAAGTGATTAATTAATAAATATTAATAAGAAAGGTATGAATCATCTAAAAACACACAAATCGATCAAGATATGATTTTAATGATCGATTACGTTTTAATCTTGGTCGTTGAAGTCCAAACTAGAGATTATAAGAGGAGGTCGATGGGTAGATGGAGGAAACACCAGTGTGGATACTCATTTTCCTAGGCAGTTCGATTTTCTTATCAGCAGAGATCCAACAATGATTCAACAGTGGAGATTGAGTCAAAGGGTGAGTAGCATGTGGTAGAGGAGGTCAACAACATCTAGAGGATAGTTTTCTAGTCCAAGAGAGTACCTTATAGAGAGGCAACAGTAACCATATAGGTTCTGTGCATAGGCCTACGCAAGCATTCGTGGAGGCAGTTCAGATAGAAAATTTGGGAAGTTATTTCAGAGTTTCGAAGGCAGGAAAACTCTGTAGAGACCAGGAGAAATGTTTCGAGAGTCAGCGATAGGCTGAAGAGGCAGCTCAGTGTGAGATCTAGGCAGCATGAATTTGTGCCTGCATAGAGGGTGACGTAGGGAATTTTGTGCAGGGGTTTTTGGAGTCAAGTTTTCAGTGCCAAATTGCTTGTGGTGTGAGGAAAATTCCTCACTAAATTTTTGCCAGAATTACTCTCAAATTATATTGTGAATAGAGCATCCAAATTATTGTACTCAAATTATTGCTACTGAATAATTAAATAAACCCTCATACTGCTGCATCGATTTTCCCAAGTTGGGTTTTTTTGGGGACTTTTGTCCAAAATAATGGTGTAAATTGTATGTGCATGTGCTAGAATATTTCTTAGTTCCTATTTTTTCTTCTGCGGTATTTTATTTGGTGAAGAAATTGCAATGTGAATATTTCGTTATTTTGTCATAAACAATATAAACTACATAATTAATTTATCAGTTAGGAGAAATATTTCCAATTGTTGCATTTCAAGGAAATTTCACACACATCAATGGTTTTGGAGTGAGATAATACAAATCAAGGGGGATAGGAAAATAGAGGCATCAGGCTCTTTGTAGAGGGATTTTGTGCCTCTAAGAGACACATAAAACTTGTAGCAACAGATTGAGCAAATGGAAGCTTAAAGGGAGAAAAGTATAGTGAGAAATTGGTGAGAAGGAGAAGTCAATATCATCCATGACAACAAATCCATAATAATCCAAGCATGCTACTATCCATTCTTAGGCTAATGATGCCAGTGGGTGGCTAGAGAAACTTTTCGAACTTGCTTTGCATATGAGAAGGTACCATTCAATGGAATCCATTATAGTAATACGATCTCAAATACATACTTTTACTTCATGAAGATCCACATACTATATATAATTAATGTGTTATGGTTTGTCACATCATCTCACTTGTGGTTAGGTGTTGGTGATAGTCCATTAACGACATTGCATGGAGAGTTCTTCCCTATTGCCCCATTTGAGGGAAACAAAATTCACTTTAAAATAAATTCTTGCTACTACTACTATATTATATTAATATGTCATCATATTTGTGATATCTCAGTTAATGCTTAGTAATACAAAAGTTAACATAAACATATGTTAATATAATACAACTTAAATTTCTTTTAATAAACATTAAATATGACAATAAAAGTATAGCAAAATCACAATTTGTTCTTGCATTATTTGATTTTCTTTCAATATGATGATTGAAAATGATTATAAACTTTTCATATCCAACATTATAAAATGAAAAAAAAGACATATTAGGCCAAATTATGGATACCAATAATAAGATGGCACATCCACATTATAAATGTTGAAACAAAACATTTACATATCACTCTTTACTATCATCACCCTAACTATATTCCTTTCTTGTCATTATAATATTGTTGTTCTCAAGTGTATGTTTTGGTCTTGGATCATATCTCAGTATGAACCATTAATCCCCATCCAACACATATAGGTAAAAAATAGTTAGTTGTATTGTTTTGGTAAAACATGTGGTTCCTTGGTTTCAACCCACAGTTTTTTAGAGTTAATACATATTATCCCACTATCACATTCTTCCTTTAATTTTTTTCAATATACAGTATCTCACCACTTGAAAATAAAAAATAACACATTAAAAAGATGAGAAGTCCACTTGCGTGATCTCTTGTATCTTTCCAATGTAACCAAACTTCCCCTCTATTAGGTTTTGATTAGAGTTAGCATGACTAGATTGGTCAAACTCAATCCACACCATAATCTTGTGTAATTTGTCCATCATTAGCATCCTAAGTGTGAACACTGAAAATAGTGTCCATGTGCCCACATACATGGGAACAAATGCACTTATAAAAATGCAAACAAAGGACGATTTCATATATCTAATAACCCAAGTATTAATAAAAAGAATGCATGTTACAATTAAAATGTGGATTATAAATTGAATGTGGTACTCAAAGATAATATAACAATGTTGTTGGACCGAATCCTTATATTTAATGCACCATCTTCTCCGTGTGGATAATGATTGGGTACATCATATTTCTCTATGATCTATTCAACCACCCAGACGTTGGGACAAATATTTGACATCTTTTCTTTTAAATGACCAGGATAAGACATGCCTCTACCATTCAATCAACTAAATCATTTCTTGACACTATCCCATTTCCTTCTTGTATCTTCATAAAAATGACCCATCATTGTGTTTCCTCTACCTTAGAAAGAACAAATTTATTGATGGCATTAATGCTTGAATTCACTAATATATACAAGAATTCAAAATGAACAGTATGTGATCGAATATATATTATCAACTTTAGTATAAATAAATACTTTTTACAAATTTGACAAACTATAAGTGACTTACTCTTTATCGTGGTACTTTTGTCACTTGTTTGTAGTATCTCCCCTTTCCTTTTGTCCTTATCTCATTGGTTATCCCAACCATTTCCGCCAATGTGTCGTTAAATTGTTTGATGCACTCACTAGCATAGTAAAATGACTCATATAAAATGTACTGCTTTTCCAAAAAAAACCCCATCAATTTTTTCATGTACCTCTCTAAGCAAAGCATCCAATGACATGAGAGCAACCCAACCAATTCAACCTCATCAGGTAGGTGAAATATAATATGAACCTGCAAGTCCATAAAACTTGTGTGTGGTTCCTTCTCAAACATACGAACAACCATAGTTATCTCTCGACATCGCCATAGAATGCTAACCATATGAATCTGCTTTGATGTGATCCAACATACAAAGGCATTGATATACACAAGCAAAGGATAATGAAACTACAAAATAGACACACACAAAGTTTATTGCCATAAAACTATGAGTGCCTAGAATATTTTAACCCACACTACAAAAAAAGAGTCATGTATTCAACATGCAAGTCCTCAGAATGTTCAAATGGTCATGTGATTCCATCCTTGACACAATGCCTTTCTATAGTGAAGAAATGTTAACCCATATAAAGAAGGTACCTTCACACCCAATATAACATCCTCTGACATAGAAAGTTAATCTTTATTCAAAATCCAAGGATTATAAAATTGTTTAAAAGACCAAGAGGGATCAACCTATCGTCTACTTTATTTTCTTGGTCAATTCTCTTTAGAGTATTCAAAGAAATAATATCTCTTGTAACAACCATTTTTCATTTTCTTTTTCTTTTTTCGATGATATGTTCCTCCATAAAGAAGTTAAAACATTTTTTAATAAATGCATGTGATCTAGTAAGTGGATAATCTTAATATGCTCCTAATATGAAAGCTTATAAAATACATATTTCCATTTCATATCAATAAGTAATTTCTCAACATAGGTGTCAAAATATTCAGGATCATCAAACATAGGTTCCCCATTTGAATTGATTTTTTTTTGCAATTTCCTTATCCCTTTATCTCATATGCCATAATCCAATATGCAAGTGTGACTATTTTAGGACTTTGGGCTCTCTATGGTTTACCATTAGAATCAGATGCAACTCTTCTATAAGGGTGGTATTTTGGGAGGAATATCCTCAAGCAATCATACACCGACTTTCACACATGGTTGGATCACCTAACCTTTATTAAAAGGTCAAAAACATTTACATCCATGACACCCTTTTGTTATAATACTTGTGATGTTATTGTATATTGAGCATAAGTGTCAAAAATGTAGTTGCACCAAATTAAGTATTCCATATCACTACAAATATAAATAAATCGATCAACATGCTTACTAGAAAACTCATAGTCTTTGATAATCGTGCATGGTGTACGCACATGTGCCATAACACATAAAATACCTCTCCATTAGGATGGGTCTTGATACATCATATACATATATCCTTCTCATAATTTATTAAATTCATCGATCAATGGTTGGAGGTAGACATCCATTCTCTTCACTTGTCTTCTACTTGAGATTATAAGAGCTATCATAAGTTGTTTATTCTTCGTGGACAACCATGGGGGGATATTGTTATTAATCGCTACCATCGATAAAACATAATAGTTGGTGTTTTGGAGGGAATAAAGGTTAACTCCATCCATGACTATGCTCAATCAAAGTAATATGTGCTTTAGCCTTATTTGTTTATTTATAGTACTTATTACACCACATTTTGGACATATCTCTTTGTTTTCATGTTCATATCTATATAGAATACAATCATTTTGACATGCATAATATGGCATGCAATAGGCTCAGATAATGTACAAGTCGAGCCCTACTTTAATGTAAATCCAAGATCATAAGCTTTAAATATGTTTTGCACTATATATGCATTTCTGGAGTCTAAATTCATTGGCCTTAATTAGTTACAAGAGAATTTATATAGTATGCACAGTTGTTTTTATATAAAATTTATTGAAAAGTAGAGGGCATAAATAAACATCCACAACAACTTTGAAACTAATTTATCTGGCTTGAAAACTGATTGTGTTGTTCAAATTGATTAACTACTACACTTTATGGACTTTCACCAATGGGAGACTACACTTTATATAGGTCACCTATGAGAGATATGATAGGTTCAAGGATCAAGGTGACAAGAGATGCTTGTTACACAGTAATTTGTCACTGTCCCTGTTACCCCTTCTCCTGCACCTTAGAGGACTTATTCCAGGACCTGTGAGAAGTGACATAACCTGAAAACACCTGCATTGTATCCCCTTGAGTATGTACTTCATATGCCCTGAAGACACCTTCTGCAAAATACCCATAAAAGTAGCCCTTTTTCCATTGGTGATGTTCCACAGTGTATCACTCGCACCAAGGGGGGAAATCCTCCAAAGAGGGCGCACCAGTTGGTGCTCTGTCTTAGAGTCGCACTCGTGCCAGCCTAGTTGGGTAAAGTTTTTAACAAACCAAATTGCGAAGGTTATTCCTAACCTATTCATGAACTAATTCCAGTTTGAGTTAGTTCAGGTGGGCTTCGAATCTCCATAGAAGGGAAGTAGTTCTCCACCTCTCATGGAAGCTTCCTAATGATAAGGCCTGTTGAACTGGTAAATCCCCTCTGCGGACAGAGGCGATCCCACTAGCCCAACACGGGTCTAGCAACAATCACACCACGCTACACGCAGGTTCCTAATTGCATAAATCAGAGATCGATCACGATGATCTACCTGGAATCCAACGCTAGTAGTTGTAGAAGAAACGCCGCTCCCGCTCCTTTGCTTTGGCTGGTCACAATCCTCACGCTCCTCGTAAACGGACACCTGCACACGCAAAGAACGATACAAACACAAGCGTAAAATCCAGTATATGCAATTATATATCAGTCAGAAAAGACATAACTCAAATACCATTGAAAAACACATGAGTGGATCCATAATGATAGCCGTTCATTAATCAATAAAAACAGAGAAAGATTACAACCAAAGGGTTCTGACGTTGAACCTCCTCTGACTGGGCAAGCAGCTAAATACGCCTTGCAAAGTGACCT